>JAJHIY020000428.1:3400000-3407500 GCA_022114975.2 Lampris megalopsis | reverse complement strand
TTGGGCTGTGGGAAGCCAGAGAGGCGGGTGGCTGAGATGTGCTGCAGCCAAAGCAGTTGAAAGCACTGCTACGTCGAGCCCCATTTATGCCATGACAATTCATTTGATACGAATACTGAGGATGAAAACTACTGTGGCTCACATTCAAGTGCAGTGGAAAATAGAGGATAGAAAATGACGGTGAGAAGAGAGCGATGACACTCATGATTAAAAATGGACAAATAATCCCAGTGACTGGCCCATTAACTATTCACACACAGCCCAAGTGGTCTTTGTTTTGCTAGGGCAGCGTAGCGACACAGATGGATGTCTTTCTCTATTATGATTCCATTAGCCCAGCCAGTGTCAGTTTGCAGCTCTCTACGGCTCAGGGCCTCTGTAGGTAGCCCTGGTCTGCGCATGGTCTCACATGGTCTCACATGGTCTGCGGCTCCAGCCTGTGAGCAGCCAAGGCCCGTTAGCGTAGGGGACACATCTGGGTGAGCTCAATGTATGCTGCAGGAGCAGGACCCCAGAGATACACAGTGGATATAAAAGGACAAAGGATATATAGTCTGCAGGACAGGTTGTTAATTTTTATCTCGCTACACTGGGGGATTTCAATTCTGTTTCACTTCTTTTTTTTCACAAGCCATGATTTCCATAAAGATAGTATGAAGTATAGTACCCAAAGTGGTAACGGTTTAAATTACAGGCCATTCATTATGCAGAAATAACCAAGTAATATAGGAGTAAAATAGAGGCTTTCTTTATCTCTAGTTTAATGAACTGCTGTAGTTTGAAGCATTACAACGTCTGTCAATATGTGTGACTGTCCAGTCCTAATGAGGTGCTATTAGAAGAAGGAGAAGAAGAAAGAGACTTTATTTTGTCAGTACAGCGTGTTAGAGGTTGACGCTCGAGTTGTTCCATCATGTAGGACTCAGACCAAGCACTTTGTCCAAGGCTGTCCCAAAAGGCCCGCGCTCTGGATTTGTATGGGACCAAGTTGCATATTTAGCAAATGATAGTCATCACATTAAGTTATTATGCAGTGAATTCCACACTTGTCAGGCAGGCCACATCCCATCCAATGTGAGTCCTTGGGTGGGAAACCAAGTCCTGTAGCAGGTGTCTTCTATCACAGCGTTCCACCAGCTCTTCAGACGGCACACATATTTTACCATTCCTGTCACCGCTGACGCACACATTTAAAAGCAGGACTTGGCTGCTGTTTACAGGCTGCTGTGCAGGGGCTCTGGACACAGTGTGACGGTGAACGTACGCCTTGATTCTGTAGACTTGCAGATCTTCCTAACTTTACCCATGCCGTTTATTTCAGTAATGTTTGCTACGTGGTTTTTGAAGGCACAGTTTACCTGAAAATAAAACGAAAAACATATTGCTAACCTAACAAACGCAACAAGGCCTATAAAACGCAAAACGTAAAAAAAGAACTGAAAATAAATATTTAAACCGTCTCAAACAACAACCGGAACATAAAAACTACTGGAACGACCATGGGCCGTCAAAATGACCGCCCACGGGCCGGTTTGTCAAGATTACGGTTGTCAAGATGAATACCCAATTGATATTAATGCATTGCATATGTTAGTATGTCTGTTAAGAAGCGACTGACACCAAAATTAACATTTTAACAACTCTAATACTGTTTTTCAAACAATTTAAAATCGCCCGCCGGTGTCCAACGCCTGTAAATACTGCAACACCTCGGTGGTAGTCATGGTGCGTCTGAAACGGCGGCTGTACCCAGACATGTTGGGAATAATACCTGAAAAACAAAACGGAAAACACATATTTCTGATCTAACAAACGTAACAAGGCCTATTACACGTGAAACGTAAAAAAAGAACTGAAGGTTGCGAGGGAAATGACGCGAACAACACGCGTGACGTGACGCGCACGATGACGCGAAAATTACGCGCGGTCATTTTGACCTCTCATGGTCGTTTTAAGTAGATCTCATCATAACTTTTTTGTGCCATTGATCTAAAACTAATTTAATGCAAATTTATGCAATTTAAGGAGCATTCAGGGAGCGGCAGGTCTGTATCTTTTCTTTCACAAAGTTATTAAACTTTGAAAGTCCAATACGGTCATTTTGACCGCCTTGGTCGTTCTAGTAGTTTTTAAATTCCGGTCGTTGTTTCAATATTTATTTTCACTTCTTTTTTTACGTTTCACGTTTTATAGGCTATGTCACATTTGTTAGATTAGCAACGTGTTTTCCGTTTTGTTTTTCAGGTAATATTTTCACTTTTTCAATTTTGCTATTCAAGTTCGACCATGTCTCTCTGAAGTTTAAATTGTTTAAAAGTAATATTATAGTTGTTAAAATGGTAATTTTGGTGTCAGTCGTTTCCTAACAGACATACTAACATATGCAACGCATTAATATCTCAGTTGGGTATTTATCTTGACAGAATACAGAGTTTAAAAACAGGCGGTCATTTCGACCTCCCGTGGTCGTTTTAGGTAGATCTTATCATAACTTTTTTGTGCAATTGATTTAAAACTCATTTTAATTATTATGTGCAATTTTAGGAGCATTTGGGAGCGGCAGGTCTGTATCTTTTTCCCCTCACAAAGTTATTAAACTTTAAAAATGCAGAAGAGACAGAATGACTGGTAGTTCTTGTGTGTATCATGAGGGTGAACTACTTCGTGTAGAATTGTGTTTACCACTAAATTTGGAAACGGCTCTGAAGGCTGATTCATTGATATGCAGAGGTCGCCACCGTGATTTACTGGTTTCCTGTGGCGCTCGTCTGACATGTGTTCTTCTGAGTTTGTTTTCTCTCCTGATATCTTCCTCATAATTGATTAGCAGTTTTCATTGTAAAGAACCTTGTTTGGTTCTTTTTCCCCATCTGCGAATATCTTTCATGATTGATTTCATCTTTTCCACACATGTTCAATAAGTTACCAAAAGTTCTTTCGGAGGAAAATACAAGAGTAAGGTTGGCTGATGGTAGTTTGTTTTTAAATAAAGGCCCATGCATTTTTCTGAAAATAGCCATCTGATAACTAAGTGATAAAATGATGGATAAACTGTTTTTGTTTTCAAATGACTGTTTGGCGGGAGGCAATAATGTAAGAGTTGATGGTAATCTGTTAGCTGCAGATTGATGATACTCAGTTCAACCCTTAATGACCTGTCACATGGTGGAAAAAATGAGGTCAAAGGTCATCGGATTCAGATCAGCAGAGTTCCTGCTTCGATGCCCGCTGCCACTCTGGTCATCTCTCTCCCTCTCCCTCTTTCTCTCTGTCTCTATGTCTCTCCCTCTGTCTCTCTCTCTCTCCCTCCTGCTATCTCTCTCTCCCTCTGTCTCCCTGTCTCTCTCTCTGTCTCCCTCTCTCTCTCTCTCTCTCTCTCTCTCTCTCTCAAGTAATAATATTCTCCATCTCCATCTATTCTTCATTCCATATCTTTCTGTGTGTACTGATGATGAGAAGATGTAACAACTGGTTTTGTGTACTCCTCTACTTCGGAAGTGGAGCTGGGCAGTCCTCCAACACCAACATGTTACACTAGAAATAGACCTGTTTTGCAAGGGAATTCTGGGGGAAAGAAAATAAACTGATAAAAGATAAAGCTGTTAGAAAACTTAATGAACATAAAACACAATCTTTCCAGGATTAATGATGCGTATGTATGTTTCATTCTGAATGTGTGCTTGATGTGGCAGAAACGTCACAGGGACGTCACGTGTCCATCGGCTGCACGCGGTGGATACTCGGTGGATACTCGGCTATTGATGAGATCCTAAAACAGGAGCATGTACGACTGTTCTTCTGTCTTCAACGTGTCGCACAGCGTAGCAGATATCACTACGCTAGTCACTACTTTTTGAGTCAGTTGTACTTTTAAGCAGACTTCTGGGTTGTTTCCACCACATACACAGCACAGGGTCAGTGTAAGCTGCAGTGGTACGCGATGAGCACCGCCACAGAGCAGCACCATCACTCCCTGTCAGCCCATCGCTCATTAACGTGCAGGAATGTGTCTGGTACTTTATCATGACGAGCGGCGGTGAGCAGCCGGACTGCAGAGAGCAGATTCACTAGTTCAGGATTCCTCTTCAAACACAGATACATACGCACATTGAATAAATGTATATTCAAATACTTGCACGCATCCATCCACATAACACACACACACCATGGACACACATAGAAACACATAGTAGAAACACACAGAACCAGTCGGCGTGGAACGGCCCGGCTGCTAAGTTGATGGATGATGTGAGTGTTGTTGGGAGTTGTTTGTCTAAAGGGGCACCATGGGTATCAAAGGTAAAGTCATTTAATTTTAATATTCTGTCATGAAGCTCAAAATATGCAGTCTTTAATTCTTTTCTTGGAACTAGTTGAAATAATTGTTAAGTTTAATCAAACCACAGGAAACCAACATGGTTCATCACTACTACTGGTACCGGTACCAGTACTACTGGCAGGCCTTGATTGAAAAACACCATGAAACCAGTTAAAGGCATTGGAAACAACTAAAGCTGTTTGATCAAACTCACATTTCTACACTTGAAAAGTATTTTGAAAAAGACCTGGCTATTTTTTCAGTTCATTTCCAGGATCCTGTACACATCAGGTTATTCATATCTGACATGAATTCACAAATCTGAACACATGTATGTAACACGAAAGATATTCCCGCTGCACAATCCAACATTTGTGCACGCTAACTGCACTGCTGCTTGCACTTTGCTGCATCCCATGAGGACTGATGTGGCAAACACACAGCAGATTCAGCAGAGCCGTGTGCAGGGGCGTTTCCAGGTTTTGAGGACACTGGGGGCTTAACCCGGATTTCTGTAGGGGGGTCCGGGAGGATCGTCCCCCGCAAATCTTTTTTTTCTATAAACAAGCTCTATTTTAATGCTTTTTTATGCACTCTGGCATCATTGAAAAATTGAAACGTGCACCTGAAAAACTGTCGTTTACTCCCACACTGGTAGGAATTTTCATGTACCTTGTAATACACATTACAGTGAAGTCAGCACAAAAGAGTTATACTTTTATATATTTTTCAGGAAGTCAAAATAATGCGATTTCATATATATAGTATATATATATATTTTTTTTTCATTTATATTTTTACTTTTTTGACATAAATTACCAAATGGTGTATGGCGTGATAAAATAAGCTAAAATGAAAACATTTGTTATTTCAGCGTAACTTTAAAAGGTACACCATGACATTGACCCATCTGTACTGACGTTTGCAATTGAAAATTTTCATTCCAATGTACAGCCATGAGTAGCATTAGCATTTTAGCTAATCAAAACTGCTTCACTCGTTGACGCTCTGACACACAAACACAAAGTAACACCACATGGTTGTTACCAGTTTCTACGCCTGATTCTGACCCAGCTGCTGCTGCTGCTGCTCTTTAGTCTGCAGCTCGTCTTTGCTGCCCTCTGCAAAACCAGGAAATCAACTTAAATGAAACTCATAACCGGATTGGACTGCATTCCAATTACATTACATGATCTAACTGTAGTAGTATCTAAACAATACCCCCAAACATAATGACGTAAAGTTAACTGTTTATTTACTTGAAGTTCATTTAGATTTAAATCAATATGAAATGGTTAACTTTTGTTTGTGCCTACAGTAAAATGAACGAGTCGTTACCGTTTTAGTTCGTTTGATTTATTTACGAGAAAAACCCAGCCAAAGTACAATAATATGCTGTGGGATCCGACGAGTATGGCCTGCTAGATAAACACAGTGCCGAATCCATTTCATATCATAAATCAACAGGACATTTCTACCATGATTGAAAAGTTATTAATATTGTGGGAGTGCAGGAATGAGGAGACGGAGAGTTCGAGTCGAGTCAATTCCGTTCACTCGCCACACAAAACAACACCGATACAGCACAATCTCTCCTGGCAACCAGCTAACCGCTAGGCTGCTGCTAACATGGCTCCCCCCAGAAACCCTCTGCAGTGCCTACGTCAGCACTCTGAACGTCCGCCTTAAAGGAGCAGCAGCCCCTGGTGAATCTACCCTCATTTGTGTATCGCCGCAATATGCTAAATTCTTAGGCTTCCTTCTCTTTTGGAAAACCCCCCAAAAAGATTGAGTTGTTTGTTGTTGTTGTTGTCCCGCACACGCTGCCATTTCTCCTCTACTCGTCTCTTCTCGCTTTAACTTGTGACACGTGACGCAGCGCTGACCATCACACCCGCCCACACATGCGCGGCGCGCGCACACACACGCGCGGAATTAGTTTATAGACCTGCATTTATTTTGGCAGGCTGTTATGTTACGAAGACTAGCGGACGTTCACACACGTTACGTGTTGTGTCGGGCTTCACACAGGCTTACATTTAAATGATATTCGGGGCTACGCTTAAAACCACCTGGCGACAACGATGGCCGCGTGCAGGGTCTTAAGTCCTGCTGCTGCATGTGCATTGTGGGTATTCTCGCTTTCGAAAGCTTGCATCAGCCTTCATAATGACACGGGATTCATTAATGAACTTGTTAGTATTTTGTTTTACAGTACTTATGATTAGTTCAACGCAACTTCATTAAACAAGGCCATAAGTGTGATACAAATGTGGAGTATCAGCCGTGCGCCCCAGTATGAATGGTGAGGATGAGTCTAAATCCTCACATGATGCAACCAGGACTCTTATCCCTCCTATTTCTTTATCATACGATAGACAGGCCTGTTCTAAATCCCCATGTAGTTATTTCCCCCAGTCTATTTCAATGGAAAAAATAAACTTGTAATAATCAATTAGTAATCATTTAGTAATTTAGTAAATCACTTAGTAATCAAAAATATAAGTAATCCAAATATATATTCTACTAACATTACTATGGACGTGTGTGTTGTTTAATAAATTATATTCAAGTTTCAGAAAGTGCGTTGACACCCCCCCCAGGAGACACATGGCTATATGAACATGTGTAGATCCTTCTGATGATGAGTCCACTGTTTTATAAGACTGAAGAAGAAGATCTGAAAACTTCTCCAGAATTGGGAAATTTATTCCTTATTAGCTGAAAGTCTCTGACTAAATCAGGTGGAATTTGGAACAAAAGGTATGAAATGTGATCACGTCCTCCCCTCACCCCCGTAATGTCAATTAGGCTGAAAATCCGACTGCGTGTTAATGAGGTTTAACGTGGTGCAGCTGTTATGATGACTAGCCAACAGCCCACAGCATACGTCTTCATGTGATTTACCTTCTTTCTCAATGTTAGTCATCAAAGAAGAAGTTTAGAAACCTCTGTTGTCCTCCTGGAGTGTAATGCCCTTCTTTATATGAGGGCCAAAGAATGCTTTTCTTCCTCTGTGGAAAAAAAACAAACTGTTTCAAATGACCAGCCGATGAACCCGGCTCTCTCTCGCTCTCCCTCCCCCCCCTCTCTCTCTGTCTCTGTCTATGTCTCTCCCTCTGTCTGTCTGTCTGTCTCTGTCTGTCTGTCTGTCTGTCTGTCTGTCTGTCTGTCTGTCTGTC
>JAJHIY020000428.1:3130000-3397500 GCA_022114975.2 Lampris megalopsis | reverse complement strand
GTAACTTGTGTAATAAACCAGATCCACTTACCTGTATGTCCACTAGGTGGCAGTAGCAGTAAATTGGTTTACCCATTACTACCTAGGACCTTCCCCCGGATGTAGTTCTGTTGTGTAATGACTGCCTGCCGAGATGGCTGTGTTGTGTAGTGCTCCCGTAGTTTTCATCAGTATATAAGTAAACAAATCCTGTGTGTGTGCTTGTTTCATGTAGTCAAGACACTACATATTTGGTGACGAGGTTCGAGCCGGACAGCGCTGCTTGTACGAGAGGAGCGTGTGGGTGAGGATTTCCCCCCCCCCTGGAAGAACGAGGGGAGAGGAAGAAACAAAAGTTAACTTTATTGAAAATGGCCGGGACAATAGGAGCTCTGGGAGCGTTTGATTGAAATGTTCAAACTTGGGAAGAATACTGTGAAGTTGTGGAACATTTCTATATCGCAAACGGAATAGAGGATGCAGCCAAACAGAAGTCAATTCTCATAAGTGTTGTCGGTGCACAAACGTATCGTCTGATGCGCAGTTTACTAAGCCCTGATAAGCCAGGAGAACGCACTTTCCAAGAGTTAGGGACGTTGTTGAAAGACCACTTTAACCCAAAACCCAGCGAAATCGTACAGCGCTTTAAATTTGATTCGCGCATGAGAAAGCCCAACGAGTCTGTAGCTGAGTATGAGGCAGAGCTACGGAGATTAGCTTAAGACTGCAGTTATGGACAAACGCTTTTACAAGTGCTCCGTGATCGGCTCGTATGCGGAATAAACAACGAACGCATTCAGAGGAGGTTATTGTCGGAAACCAAGCTCACATTTGAGGACGCACTTAAAACAGCAATAGCCATGGAGTCCGCCGACAAACATGCTCAAGAGTTGCAAGGGAAAGCTGCATGCAATAGAATAGGGGAACACAGTAGTGAGCTACTGGCATCGCAAAGGGGAACTGAGAACTGCCGCGCAGAGGGTGAAATGAAAGACTGTTACCGTTGCAAAGGCAAACATGCATCGTCGATTTAAACAAGAAAAATCCCATTCGTGTGGAATGATTGGCCACATTGCGCGGGCGTGTAGAAACAAGAACAAGCACAGTGAAGCTAAAACGAACAGAGATCAAAGGCACCGTAGCAATGTGCAGGGCAGAGGCCACAGCAGCCGCTCACATCATGTCACAGTTGATTCAGATGAATCAGAGGGCTCGGAACAAGCGTTTTCAATCTACAACGTACAAAGTAGCCACGCAAAAGTGAAACTCTTTACAGTGGACATGGAAATCAATGGGAAAAACGTGGATTTTGAGCTGGACACTGGATGTGGCATCACTTCGATGAATGAGTCAAAATTTAAGGTGCAGTGGACAAATGCAAAAAAGCCTACATTAAAGCCCTCAGCAATTAAATTAAAGACTTACACAGGGGAAAGCATAAAGGTGTTAGGGGTCACAGAGGTAAATGTCCAATACCAGAACAACAGAAAATCTTACCTCTTTATGTAGTGGGTGGTACTGGTCCAAGTCTGCTGGGTAGAGGTTGGCTAGAGCAAATAAACCTTAATTGAGGAGAAATTAAGCATATGAAAGTAGAAGAGCTGACATTGCAACAGGTGCTTGCAAAGCACGAGGATGTTTTTAAAGATGAGCTTGGGACCTTAAAGGGGGTTCAGGCCACAATCCATGTTGCACCTGACGCCACGCCCAGATTCTTCCGCCCACGATCTGTTCCATTCGCAATGCGTCCCAAAGTGGAAGCGGAGATCAACAGACTGTTAAAAGAGCAGATCATTACGCCAGTGAAACACTTGCAGTGGGCGTGTCCCGTGGTTCCAATTTTGAAACCGGATGGCTCAATTAGACTCTGTGGAGACTACAAACTAACTGTCAATCATGTCTCTCCGCTAGAGCAGTATCCTATTCCGAGAATTGAAGATTTGTTTGCGGCCTTGTCGGGGGGGGGGCAGCAATTTTCTAAATTAGACATGAGCCATGCATATGCTCAAATTCTCATGGATGACGAGTCTAAAAAGTACCTCACGTTGAATACTCACAAAGGCCTTTTTACTTACAACCGCCTACCCTTTGGGGTATCATCGGCGCCGGCTGTGTTTCAGAGAACAATCGAAGGTCTTCTACAGGGCATACCCATGGTCGCAGTATACTTAGACAACATTCTCCTCACCAGGGCTAGCAAGGAAGAACATCTGCGAAACCTGAATGAAGTGCTTAGTAGGCTGGAGGAGGCTGGGTTACGGCTAAAACGAAGCAAGTGCCAACTGCTGGAAAATGAGGTGTACTATCTGGGACATAAAATAGACGCGCAGGGTTTGCATCCCATGGAGTCGAAGGTTAAAGCCATTGTGGAAGCTCCGTCCCCGTCCAGTGTCACAGAGCTCAAGATATATCTTGGTTTACTTACCTACTATAACCGTTTCCTTCCCAACCTCTCCACGCTGCTTGCGCCGATGCACCAGCTCCTCCAGAAAGATGAAAAATGGGCATGGACTACAAAGCAAGATGAAGCTTTCCAAAAGTCAAAAGAGCTTCTCCAATCAGCAAGCGTGCTTGTCCATTACTCTGCGGACAGAGAATTGATCCTAGCATGCGATGCCTCATCATATGGGGTGGGAGCAGTGCTTTCGCACAAGATGCCCGATGGCACAGAAAAACCACTAGGGTTTATGTCAAGGACACTCACTCCTGAGAAAAGGTACTTTCAGCTAGATAAAGAGGGCCTGGCCGTGATCTTTGGAATACAGAGATTTCATAAATATCTCTATGGTCATAGATTCACAATCGCCACTGACCATAAGCCCTCACTATCCTTATTCCATGAGATGAAACCTGCCCCCCAGATGGTTTCCCCAAGAATTCAGAGATGGGTAGTTCTACTTCGAGCATATGAGTATCAGATAATCTACAAGCCAGGCAAGTATCATAGTAACGCCGATGCTCTCAGTAGACTCCCGGTTCCAGAGCTGTTTGAGGATGACGGTCTACAGCAGGGGTGTCAAATCCAAATGGACTGAGGGCCATTCTGAGGGTTGTGAATAAAATCGGGGGCCATGACATTCATTACAGTGATTCTTGTTATGGTTACAACCCATATGCTATTTATATAGCACAGACAGATTTTTAGGATTATTGTATATTTGATTGGTCTCTTTGTACAGTAAACTTCAATACTCTGTAGGCGTCTTCTCATTTTCCTGTCGGTGTGACATTCAAATTTCCCCAACCTGGGGATTAATAAAAGGCAATTCAATTCAATTCAATTCAATTCATATATGACTCAGAGGTAACGTCAATGCAGCCAAACTGGCGTGTTTATTCACACAATCAAACCAAACACATGACTGGCGAGAACCTGCCAGCAGAGGGCACATGGATGATAGGACCATAACAATTATGTTTATAAGTAGGCTAGCAGGTGGATTAAATAAAATAAAAATACAGTTTGTTCCCCCTTCATATTTGTGGGTAATTCTTTATATCAGCAAAATAAGATGGAAGTGCTGTCAATATAGCGGCAAGTGCAAAAACTGTTGTATTTAAAGATAATGATAATACAAAATAAGAAGAAGAGTGCACAATTAAACAAACTACATTGGCAGTCTAGCCTACAATAGGTTCAGTTTTTACCAAAATAGTTTCACAATTAAACAAAACCATTAGGCCTACTACTGTGTCTTTCAACACAACAAATTATTTTTTCTGTGATAACACAAAATAGTCAGTGCAACAAGGCCTATCTGAAATGCATTGTAGTTCAACTCTTACCAGACACTCTGCACCTTTTCTTAGAGATGATCTCGTCTATTCTAGGCTTAATGTCCTTGGCTGTGGGCAGTTTCAATACCGACACCAAATGCTGGTCAGTGAATCGGGATCTGTGGGATGTCTTGTTCAGGTTCATTATGGAGAACATCTGTTCGCACGAGTAAGTGCTTCCGAACATGGACATGATGCGTGCAGCATGAAGACGGCGCTCTGGCATTGATTTGGGGAGGATAGGTGCAAACTCAGCAGCCCCGACTGACTGGTACTGGGACTTCAGAGCACTGCTACATTGCAGTTCAATGAGTTCCAATTGCAGGTGCTCAGGGGCAGTGTCGAAATCAAATGCAAAAGGATTTGCGAACAGGTCATGGTTGAATTTCTGTGATTCAAAATCAGCAAACCTGCTGAATTCCGCTTTGAGTGTGTTCAGTTTGTCAGCATACACTTGGGTCGGGAGTGGAATGGTGACTGTGGCGCTCATTGATTGACAGGTAGGAAAGTGGGTCAAGTTACACTTGTGCATCTGGCCCTCCCACAGACGCAGTTTCAGTTCAAATGCCTTCACGGAGTCCCGCATCTCGGAGATCAGCTGCTTTCTTACCTGGAGTTTTAGATTCAGTGAACTGAGGTGCTCCGTGATGTCACACACAAACGCCAAGTCGCTCAGCCACTTTTCATCCTCAAACTCGGGGACGGCCTTCTGTTTGCTTTCCATGAAACGAGCAATATCAGCGCGGGTGTCGTAAAACCTCCTCAGTACTTTTCCCCGACTCAACCAGCGCACCTCCGTGTGATAGGGCTCATCCTCATGCACAGAGTTTTCCTCCTCTAAAAGAGCCCTGAACTGCCGATGATTCAAGCCCTGTGCACGAATAAAGTTCACAGTTTTATTCACAACAGTCATGAGATGTTCCATGCCCAACACCTCACCGCAGAGGGCTTCCTGATGGATGATGCAGTGGTAGGCTACCAAGTTTTCTCCTCTGTGCCCCATTGCCTTTCAAGTCAAACCGACCAAACCACGAACTTCCCCGCACATCGCCGGTGCTCCATCCGTTGTCAGTCCAATAAGTTTATTCCAGGGCAGTTCCATTTTGTTCACGCTCTGCTCCACTTGGGTGAAAATGTCCTGTCCTGTTGTTGTTCCTTGAATCGGTTTCACATCTAAAAGTTCCTCAGTGACGGACGACTGAGTGTCAACCCCTTGGATGAATATGGACAGCTGGGCTGTGTCCGTCCTGTCTGTACTCTCATCTACCGCTAGTGAGTATGAAACAAAGTCCTTGGCTTTTGTTTTTAGCTGGCTCTCTACATCGGAGGCCAGTTCATCAACACGACTAGCCACAGTATTTCAGGAGAGGCTGATGTTTGAAAATGCCTGCTTCTTGTCAGGGCACACAACGTTGCACACCTTTTCAAGACAGTCTTTAATAAACTCTCCCCTGCTAAACGGCTTGCTAGCCTTTGCGATTTCCTCTGCAATAATAAAACTTGCCTTGGTAGCACCCTCACTTTCACTACTGATGCGAGTGAACATGCTTTGCTGATGTTGAAGGTTGCGTTTCAAGTCTTTGGCTTTCTGCAGCCGTTGCTCCATGTCCATGTTAGCATATTGCTCGCCATGCTTCGTTTCGACGGGTCTGCAGATGTTGTACTCTTTGAACACTGCCAGCGACTCTTGACATACGAGACACACTGGCTTTTGTTTTAACTCACAAAACAGGTATTCAGCTTCCCACCTCTCTTGAAACTGTCGATACTCTTTGTCTACTTTTCGTTTTTTCGCCATCGTTTGTTTATGCTAGCTAGCTTTCGATCTCCTTTGCAAAGCGTACGTTCAGGTAACGTTACTCAGGTGATGTAGGCGACGCTACTGCAGGAACATGCTGCTCAGCGTTGACAGGAGGGCCGGATTAAATATTGCGGAGGGCCGTGTTTGGCCACCGGGCCTTGTTATTGACACATGTGGTCTACAGGATCAAGTGCTGATGATGGATCATATGGACGATGTACCGGTGAACATGTCACAAGTCAGGAAGTGGAAAGCGAGGGATGCCACACTGTCCCTGGTGCACAGCTATGTCTTGAATGGCTGGCCAGAGGTACAGGATCCTCAACTCATGCCATATCACACCCGCCGTCTGGAGTTGAGTACGCGAAATGGGTGTGTCCTGTGGGGAGCCAGAACAGTGATTCCTCATCAGGGGCGGTCTGTTCTGTTGAAGATGCTCCATCAGTCACATCCGGGCATGTCTCGTATGAAAGGTTTAGCAAGGTCTTACATGTGGTGGCCGCGGATGGACGAGAATATCGAAAAGGAGGTCAGCATATGCGTGGAATGCCAGTAAAACAGAAAATCGCCACTGTTAAAGTGTGTTGTTTCCTTCTACTAATGAGACGTTACAACTCGTTTCAACCCCACTGGGCTATAAACTTTAATAATAACTTCGGCACATAAGGTTATGCATCATGCTCGGTCCGTTATTCCAGGTGCAACAACATAAACGACCCCTGTGTAAACAAGGAACTAAACAATGGTTCCTAACAATAGTTCCTATTGTTACATCCTTTCTCTTTTCAGAGTTTCTTCTTTTTTTTAGAACCTTTAATACATTTTTTAATTGTCTATTGCTGTAAACAATAAAATACAAACAAAACTCTTTGCTACTAACAGTGTACGAATATCAACATTCAAAATGTTTTTCATATTAACAATCACATATATTTATCAGTTACTTATAGCTCCTAATGAAAATGAACTTTATCAACGACTGTGTATCAAAATGCTATGGCTTTTCTTCACAGTTTAACATAACCAATGTTTAAATGAATACCTCAACTTGCAGATAACCAGGTGAACAAGAACACATGTACACAACATTTGTGATTCACTTTTTTTCCCTTTTTTTTCATTCATGCCCCCCCCAAAGTCCATTAGTGCTACAGATCCATTCATCTGTGTGAGGTCACAAAGTCTTTGTATCGCTGCGGCTGCACAACAGAGCGGCCTGATCTGGTGGTAACAGGGTTGGCCCTGTCACCAGTGTCCTTGGTTTTGTTTCCTGCTAAGACACTGCGAGAAGGAACACTCTCTGAATGTCCGGGTTCAACACTCTCTGGCTGACTGGGGCTGCTGATCTCCATGTCCATAGTGTCAGTGAAGATTGCCCCTGGTGCATGCCTGAGGTGTCTGCGATTTCTCCTGATGACACCACCCGTGTGCAGCTGGACCTCATAGGATCTCCTATCGACCGGCCTCAGCACCTTGCCCACTCTCCAGTCAGTGTGGGGTGCGAGAGGCTGAACTCTCACACATTCACCTGGGGCAAGCGTGTCCAAGTCTTTAGCCGACCTGTCGTAGTATGCCCTCTGCCATTGTTGGTTATTTTGTAAATCCTGTTTCACCTGCACAACTTTCGGCTGTAACAGGCTTGCCTTGGTTGGCAGTAGTGTTTTGGTACGGCGACTGAGCAGCCACTGTGCTGGTGTCGTATCAGTATCCTGTGATGGTGTGTTGCGGTGGTCCAGAAGGGCGAGATAAGGATCCTGTCCAGCAGCCTTGGCTTTGAGCAAGAGTCTTTTTGCTGTCTTAACGGCTGACTCAGCTTTGCCGTTGCTTTGCGGGTAACCTGGTGATGAGGTTTTATGTTGAAATCCCCACAGTCGACTGAACTTCTGGAATTCTTGTGACGAATACTGTGGGCCATTGTCCGAGATTACAATATCTGGGATACCTTGGCGGGCAAAATGAGCTTTCAGCTTCTGTATCACTGTGGTTGACTTGGTATCTGCCAGGTAATCTATTTCCCAAAAATTTGAGAAAAAATCAACAATTATGAGGTAGTCTTTGTTTTCAAACATGAACAGATCCGTGCCCACCTTTGCCCACGGCCTGCTTGGCACATCATGTGACATTAGTGTTTCTTTTTGTTGCTTAATGTCCATTGATCTGCAGATGTCACACTTTGCTATATATGATTTTATTTGGTCGTTCATGCCCTGCCAATAGACACACTCCCTAGCCCTCCGTAGGCATCCTTCCACACCCAGATGTGATGCGTGTAGGCGGCAAGTGATGTCTTTCCTCAATGCATCAGGGATGACAGCGCGCTCACTCCTGAACACTATTCCATCTTGGTGGCTTAACTCCTCTTGGAATGAGAAGTAGGGCTTGCTTTCCCTTGGTGTTTTTGACTTATCGTCAGGCCATCCTTGCTGCATCATTTTGATGAGAAGCTGCAGTGTTTCATCCTCTTTTGTGGCAGATCGTATATCATGTAGCCTGTCTGCTGCGATAGGTAAGTGTTGTGCCATGTTGACAGTCTCTAGTTCTGCATCCGGTGCACTCTCAGGAAGTTAAGCTCTGCTCAGAGTGTCTGCTAGCAGCATGTCTCTACCTGGCACATATACTACATCTAGATCATACTTTTGTATGCGCAGCATCATTCCCTGCAGCCTTTTGGGTGCACTTAGTAGAGGTTTTCTCACTATTGTTTCCAACGGCTTGTGATCACTTTGCACCGTCACTTTTCGGCCGTATGTGTACTGGTGAAATCTTTCCATGCTAAAAATCATTGCTAAGAACTCCTTTTCTATTTGTGCATACCCACGCTCTGTTTGAGTGAGTGCTCTGCTTGCAAATGCTATTGGCTTACCCATCTGCATGAGCGCTGCGCCTAAGCCTGTGTCTGAAGCATCACACTGCACTGTGAGTTCCTCATCTGGGTTGTAATATTTCAGTACTGGGACCTTTGCTATAGTCTCTTTCAATTTGAGGAAAGCCTCCTCGTGCTGTGCTGTCCAGTTCCACTCCCTGTTTTTGTGTGTCAACTCTCTCAACACTATGCACTGGTCTGAGAGGTGGGGACAAAACTTGGCTAGATAATTTACCATACCTAGCAGCCTTTGCACTCCTTTCACATCAGTCGGTGCCGGCATCTTCTCAACGGCAAGCACTTTCTCTGGATCCGCCCTGAGTCCATCAGCCGTCAGGCGGTGTCCAATGTATGCGGTCTCCTTTTGTCTCAGCTTGAATTTGTCTTTGTTCAGCTTGATGTTCTTTTGTCTGCATCTTTCAAGAAACAGTCTCAGTTTTCCATCATGGTCACGCTCAGCTTCCTCCTGCGTTTCCCCTTGGCCTGTGATCAGTACATCGTCAGCTATAATGTACAAGCCCGGTACACCGTCCAGCGCTTGTGTGAGCTTTCTCTGAAAGATTTCTGGGGCCAGACTTATCCCCATTGGCATCCTCAGCCACCTGTAACGTCCGAATGGAGTGGCAAATGTTGTTAAATAGCTGGACTCCTCCTCCAGCTGCACATGCCAGAATCCACTCTTGACATCACACACTGTGAACACTTTTGCTTTTGACAAGTCCGGTAAAATGTCCTCAATGGTTGGCAGTGGGAAGTGACTGCGCTTTAGAGCTTTGTTCAAAGGCTTGGGATCGATACACACTCTTGGTTTCCCACTTGGTTTCTGTACCACCACCATTGCACTGATCCAATCTGTACTGCATTCCACAGGTGTTATGATCCCTCTTTGCTGTAGGTCCTGTAGCTCGTCCTTCAGTGGTTTCATCATGGCGACTGGGACCCGCGTCTTTGGCAGCTGTACTGGTTTCACTGTGCTGTCCACCTCTATTTTGTATTTTCCCTCGAGGCAGCCATCGCCAATGAACACATCAGCATACTCATCTTTAATTTGTCCCATTATCCACTGTCCTGTTGTTGTTTCTGTTGTGACAATACTGTCTATTGTCATGATGTTTTCATATTGCACTTTTATCAATTTCATGGCCTCACTGGCTCTCCTACCCAGCAGAGGCACTGTACCAGCTGCATTCACCACCTGGAACTCTAAGCGATATAGCTTGTTGTTTCTCGGGTTTCTTATTTTCACTTTACATTTTCCCAGTGGTTTTAATTTGGTTTTATTGTACATTACTAGTACACTCTTCGTGTGTTCTAATTTGGCATCTGGATTCAGCAGGTTAATTGGGATGATATTGCAACTGGCACCACAGTCTATTTGGAATTTGATCATATCCTTGCCTAGAAGCATGCCAGCATAGAGAAGCTGAGTTTTCTTCATTTTCTCAGTTTCTTTTACATCCTCTACAGTCTCTGTATGCACATCTTTCCCTGTGTCAGTCTCTACTGCATCCACAGTTTTTGTCTCAGTTTCAGTGACACAGGTGATAATATCTTCATATTCATCACTCTCAGATTCAGTTGTTATTTTACTCACATATTTATTTTTCCTTAGTTCCGGTTTTACTCTGCATTTTGCTGCAAAGTGGTTCTCTCTTCCACACTTTGTGCACTTCTTCCCAAACGCTGGGCACTTTTGTTTACTTTTCTCATGCGTTTTTCCACAATATCTGCACTCCACAGTGTTGCTCGTCTGTTTCCGATACTGTGCTCCTTGCACTGCATGTACCTCTTCCACCATCGATCCCGAGATGGTTTTCACATGGTCGTTTGAGAGCTCAGCGGCTCTGCACAGCTGCAAACATGTGTCCAGTGTCAAGTTTTTCTCTCGGAGCAGTCTTTCTCTTACGATTGTGTTGTTACCTCCACACACAATCCGATCCCGAATGAGCGAGTCTCTCACTGTCCCAAAGTTGCATGTTCTTGCCAACACTCTCAGTTCCATGACATAATGGTCTATATTTTCACTGGTGCCCTGGTTTCTTGTAAAAAAACGATAACGTTCCACAGTCTCGTTAACGCTGGGGTCGCAGTGATCATCAAACTTCTTGATAACGTCATCTAACGTCCATGCATCCTTCGGTGTGTCGCCCAGTAACGTGTCCATAAGTTCCCTGCCGCTCTCCCCGACAAGATAGCTGAACAGTTTCACCCTCTGTTTGTCATCGGCGTCAGCCATGGCTAAAAGCACATACAGAGCAAACTCGTCCCTCCAGGCCTTCCATGTCCTCCAAAGGTTGCTTGAGTCCAGACATAACGTTTGCGGTGGTTTAAGCCCATCCATGTCACACGGCAGTCTCACACTAGCAGCTAATGCTAACATATACTGAACGTTGCTTAGGAACACTAACCGCTCTCCCGCTCCTAGAAACTTTTCCGCACCAAACTTCAAACCAAGTCGTCCGCCGCTGCCATCATGTTAAAGTGTGTTGTTTCCTTCTACTAATGAGACGTTACAACTCGTTTCAACCCCACTGGGCTATAAACTTTAATAATAACTTCGGCACGTAAGGTTATGCATCATGCTCGGTCCGTTATTCCAGGTGCAACAACATAAACGACCCCTGTGTAAACAAGGAACTAAACAATGGTTCCTAACAATAGTTCCTATTGTTACAGCCACCTAATGCACCACTGCACCCCTGGGAATGGCCCGAGCTGCCATGGTCTCGCATTCATGTGGACTATGCAGGGCCGTTCTTGGGCAAGATGTTCTTGGTAATAATCGACGCACATTCGAAGTGGCTAGAGGTTTATCCACTGAATGCCTCTACAACACATGCAACAATCGAAAAGCTACAGCAGTGCTTCGCAGTCCATGGATTGCCACAGATGTTAGTGTCTGACAACGGCAGTTGCTTCACAAGTGTGGAATTCAGCCATTTTATGTCACAGAACGGGATTCAGCATGTCACCTCAGCGCCGTTCCACCCCTCCTCTAACGGTTTAGCGGAGCGGGCAGTGCAGACCTTTAAAGAGGGGATGAAAAAAATGAGAGGAGATAGCATCGAGGCCAGAGCCTCCAGGTTCTTGTTCAGCTACCGCATCACCCCTCAGGCGATGACAGGGTCGTCGCCTGCAAAAATGTTGATTTCCAGACGACTGAGATCGGCGTTTGACCAACTGAAACCTGACCTAAAGTTGAAAATTCAACAGAAACAGCTGAAACAGAAAGAAAATCATGACAAAATGGCCAAGCTGAGAAGATTTGCACCCGGGGATGCTGTATACACAAGGAATTACGGCTTAGGACCAAAATGGATTCCAGCTGCAGTTGAGTCGTCTTCTGGTCCTGTTTCCTATACAGTGATTCTTGGCAGTGGACAGAGGATGAGGAGACACATTGACCAGGTGCGTGCACGTCACCCGGAGTCCTGCCAATCTCCAGACCAACCTATGGAACCTCCAGAGGAGCTGGAACGCAGTTCAGAAGTAGCTCCTGTGAGACTATCAGAGACCCGGAGGTTGAACAGAGGCCTGCGGTTGAACCTCAGGGGCCAGAGAGGGTGATCCCTGAAAGAGTGGTCTTACCTGTCGCAACCACCACCACAGGAGGTTCGTCACTCCACCCGGCAGAAGCGTTCCCCAACTTATCTGAAAGACTATGATAGGTATTGTGAGATCATGTTCCAGGAAAGGCAAGAATGTTAAAAACAAAAAAACACCAAACAAACAAACAATTATTTCCTCGAAAGTGACTGTTAAATGTTGACTAGAATGAGTCTAGTTGAATCACATTACAATAGCTGGAGGTCACGTTTGGCACATGCCTACTTTGTTTCATCGTTATTAGTATTGTTGATCCCTGTGGAGGAACTTTTTGTTAGCCTAACGGTGGGGGAGTGTAGTAACTTGTGTAATAAACCAGATCCACTTACCTGTATGTCCACTAGGTGGCAGTAGAAATAAACTGGTTTACCCAATACTACCTAGGACCTTCCCTCGGATGTAGTTCTGTTGTGTAATGACTGCCTGTCGAGATGGCTGTGCTGTGTACTAGTCCCGAAGTTTTCATCAATATATAAGTAAACAAATCCTGTGTGTGTGTGCTTGTTTCATGTAGTCAAGATACTACATCACCTTACTAAAAAAGTTATTTGTTATCTTTTCAGAGATAGATAAAATGAAGGTTTTTGATCCAAAGGCAGATATTCACTATTTGGTGGCACGAATTCCCTTTTGCAGCAGCCTCACCCAGTACCGGTGTGGGAAGATGGCTGCATGAACATACATTTGCGCGGCCTCATCCAGTGCCATCCACGCAGTGTCTTTGTCCATGTCTGCATCTTAGTTTGTGCCTTCGCTTGATGGCTAGAAGAGCTGGTGCTGGATCGGCTGGGAGAGCTTCGTCTGCTGCGTCCTTGTGGGCCCAGAGACCACGGCCTTGCCCAGAGCTGTGCCCAAAGAGGTAACACCGTGGGCGGTCTGACAGGACGCAGAAACGGGGCAGGCTAAGCTAACTGCTAGCCCATGCAGACCGGCAGTTCCGACAGCCATCCTGGCTGGCGTTTGTTCCCTTCGACTGTGATTTTTTTGTTTGTTTTTTGCTTAATTTGGATATGTGTTTAGTTTGATATATGTGTTCTTAGTTTGGATGTATGTGTTCTTGGTGTTGTGGTTCAACCCCCTGCTCGGCCCTCTGGCTTCACCGTGAGGTCATGAAACACATCTTCATCATCTGTCTCTGAAACTCCAGGCACGTCTGCGCGCGCTCATAGAGCGTTGCATAGACACAATCAACAACAACGCTGTTGTGGTTACACCACCCCGAGCTCGGACGTGCCGGAAACATCCGAGCGCTCGGCTAGCGCTCTGAGGAGACGAGCGCTGCACTGCACTACACCAGGTGTTTGCTATCATCCATCAGGCACACCTGCGGCAATCAGGCAGCCCTCTGCAAGAAGTCTCCCAGAACACCACGCCGTGCTTCGACGTACTGAACCCTGCGGTAAAGCTCTGACAAGCCCTCCAGCGTTCCTTGCACTCTTGCAATTCCGTTTATTCCCCAGTGTCTTATATTCTTGTCTCTCTGTTTCCTCCCAAGACTCTCCCTCCGCAACTTCCACGGCTCCCCGCGTCTCCCTCGTCCCCAGCGACCTTCACGTTTTCCCCCGGACCTCTCCGGCGATCTCCCCCCATGTCTCTCTACCTGGACCCCTCCTTTCGGACTCGACTTCCCGGATCTCGGACCCGGACTTCCTCGGACAACCTCTATTGGATCACGGACTGGACTTGCTTGCCAGGTGCACGCACATTATTCAACACCTACTTGTCATTTACATACCGCACCACACATAGGCTAAAAACACTCACACATAGTTATATATGCAAACCACTGGACATCACACATACTTTATTCACACATCCCACTAACAGAACGTTTTTTGCACCATACATTCCCCCCCACTCTATTCCATTTATTATTTAGTGGCAGTATTTTTACCTCCCCTCCTTGTTATTCCCCTCCCCCAATAAAACTGCCTTTTGGATTTTGAACTGCCATCCTGTGTCTGTCTGCCTTTGGGTTTCGACACACGGGTCGGGTTCTGGTGCGCGAGCATAACAAATGCACAAGCTACAACCACCACACCTGCGAGTGATCAGCCCATCACCAATCTACAAGACCCCAGCCAACCCATTGTGTGGTCGCCAGAACATGCCTAAGCGACAGTCGGTAATGTTGTCTAGTTTACTCGTACCTTCTAGTCAAATTGTCAACCCAAGAGTTCCTTCGTGTCTTTTGGTGCCCTGTCTCCCCAAGAACCCGTTGAGCTCTGCCCTCTCCCACGGACCCTAACCTCTCACTTGGATCTCCCGGCTTTTGATTTGGACCTCTAAAGGACTCACCCTTTCTCACGGATTACGGACGCTGGAAAACCACGCTCGGACTTCTCTTGGATTTCTCTCTAGGATCGCAGACCATGGACACCTTTGCCTGCATGCACATTTCAAACATTGGACATGCCATTTACATACCGCACCACACGAAGAGTAAATACTTACACATAACCCGCTTGCTGTGCTGCCGCATCCTAAATGAACGGCGGCTTTTATTTTGACACGGAAGGAAGTTAAGTTTGGCGGTTGTCGTGCATAGGCCACGAAGAAGAAGAAGAAGAAATCATTCACGAAGAAGAAGAAAGATAAGGGGAGCTCACGACGGGAGAGATGGAGAGTGTGGCGTGAGCTGCAGATGCGTGTTATCTGAGAGCCAACTAGTCGCAGTTAAACCAAAATTGGAGCGGAAAGAGCTTCCTCTTGCTGGCCGTCTACAGGGATGCCACTGGTGGGCTAATTAATCCTTTTTTTGTCATTAGAATTAATTGGTGATTAGCATTACTGTTATAATTCATTGCTAGTTAGCATTCTGGTATTAGGCTAATGTTTAAACGGTTCGCTAATCACTCAGATTGCCCTGCTGGGTAGTTTATATCATTTGTAATTCAGTTAGCCTGAGGTTAGCCATGTTCTGTGCAATTAAGTGCAATGTGTATGGTTATATATCGATTTAATTTGGTAAAGGATGTAGAATATAGGTGAGATTCATTTTATTCATAACCTTAAAAAGAATGACCAAGTAAAAAAATGGGGTTTATTTTTCTGTACTTGTGGAATGAAATTAGCAGTAATGGCAGCATTATTTTTTTTAATGTTTTTGTATTGTGAAGTTTTTCAACCTACCAACACAATTCTCGAAAAGCTTGAAAGTTGAAATAATTCAATTAAAACAAAACTAAAGGAGATTGCTGTTCGAGTTGTGCCGTAAATTCCCTTTGGTTGGCTAAGGCCTTTTTCAACTTTGGCCAGGAGTTGGGTTCCACGGTGGTGTAGCGGTAAGCATCGGCTTTGTGTCGATGCAGTTGCCCACTGGGGACCGGGATTCGCGCCCCGGTCTCGTTAGATCCGACTATGGCCGGACTCGATGAAGCAGCAATAATTGGCAACGCTGTCTTTGGGAGGGGGGCGGAGTCGGCTTCTGTTCGTCACATAAAATGAGTCTCTGTGTATCGAGACTGCCGGCTGGAGAGATGCAGTTGGCGAACGCATGCAGTACGAGGGTGGGTGTTTGAACTAAAATAGGGATCGATTGGCCACTACATTGGGAGAAAAAGGGAAAAATCAGAAATAAATAAAAAAAGAAAAGTTTGGGCAGGAGCTGAAGCAAATTCCCCTAAATAACTTGACAGTTGAAAACCATCAGCGTTACACTTGAAAAACCATCAGCATTTCTGTTGATGATCAAAAGGTAGCTGTTGATACTCATCAGTGCAGCAACAGGACAAGAAGATCAGAGGCTTCAAAAGGTCCAAAAAAGAGAAGAAACATCTCACAGATCAGGATGGCAGATGAAGTTCTTGGCAAAACATTGGATCAGCTAAGAAAGGAGAGAACGTCTGCAAAGAGCTGCTTCACGAGGCAGGGCAACTACCTCAGTCAGAAGGCAGGCACTTTAACTGAATCAGAGCTCAGAAAAGAATTTGCAAAGTTCTCTGCCAATGTGCGGAGGGTCATTGAAGCTAATGATGATTTCAGAACTGGGCTATTGTTAGCGGTTGAAGCCAAGGCTGAAGATGGTGAAGAGGCATTGCTAGAGAAGGAGCAGGAGACAAATCTTGAGCAGGTCACTGGTGACGGTGAGAAAAGGTTTGATGAGGTAAAGCAGATTGTTCAAGCTAACCTCTGGACTAGGTATGGGCTAGATGAGCTGGCAGCAGCATTTGGAGAAGCTGAAAAGGTCTGTGAACATGCTTACAAAATAGTTGTAGAACGCGTTAACTGTGAAGGCTATGAAGTTCATCTAACTGTACTGGAAAAGTTGATCAAGGAAGCATCTAAAGCTCTGTCAGTCTGGGAGCCATGGAGCCCTACAACAGAGGGGAGTGACTTCCAAAAAAAATTAGGGGCCTGTAAGTAGCTAACAATGAGCTTGAGGTAAGAAAGGCCGAGTTTGGCAGAGCACGGAGGGTTACTGAGGAAGAGCAGGCTTCAGCAGCTATAGGTGTGAGAACAAAACCGACCAGACAGATATAGCCAACGGTGACAATTAAGCTACCTAAATTTAGTGGCTGCAAGAGAGATTTCTATCGCTGGAATGAGGACTGGGAAAGCCCACAAAAGCAGGGTGAGCCAACCAGTTCAGCTGAGGTCAAAAAGGTCCAGCTTCTTAACAGCGTGGATGAGAAGATTGCTAGAGACCTTAGGCTGTCGACTTACAACACAGCTGAGGATATATTCAGAGTGCTGGCAAACAGGCATGGTAATAACTCCACCATCACTTTAGAAATTATTGAAGCGCTGGAGGAAATCCCGCCTGTGAAAGGAAACCAGCCAAGGAAAGTGATAGACCTAATCCAGACAGTAGAGAAAGCCCTTTCAGATCTCACTGATCTTGGGAATACTGGTGCCATCAAAAACCCGCTGGTGGTGAGGTTCATAGAGAGCAAGCTTCCTGAATTTGTGAAGAAAGACTGGCCTGTCTTCATGGTTGATCCCAATAATGGTGTCAAACAAGACAATCATTTTGACATGCGCCTCACATTCCTGAAAAGGCAGGAGGAGGTCTTTGAGAGACTGGAGCACCTTGAAATAATAGAGAAATCAGATAAAGCAGAAAGGAAATTTAACAAAGAATATGTCTCAACTAAAGCCAACAAGAAAGGTGACACTGAAAATGGGTGTATTGTCTGTGGAGCTGAGAAGCACAAAGACAAGATTTTCTTCTGCAAAAA
Source organism: Lampris megalopsis (assembly GCA_022114975.2). Taxonomy (NCBI): domain Eukaryota; kingdom Metazoa; phylum Chordata; class Actinopteri; order Lampriformes; family Lampridae; genus Lampris; species Lampris megalopsis. Next base: position 3,380,294 of record JAJHIY020000428.1, on the reverse strand, counting down.
ATTTAAAGGTCTGAAGCTGCCAGAAAAGGAAACTGTTCTTAAAATGATTGTTGCATGCAGGGAGTGCTTAGAATGCCATAACAGTGATGACGGCTGTAAAGATTCTTACCTGTGCAGAAACAAGGACTGCAGAAAGAAAGGGTCGTCAGATCATCACTTCTTTCTCTGTCCAAGAGGAGAAGCCAAGAGAGGTAACTGGCAGGAAATGCGAAAGACAGCTGAAACAAAAACTGCCTTACAGAGGAACAGGAGAAGTTAATGAGTGAACTTTCCCCAGAGTTATCAGAAAGGTGCAGGAAGGCATTCATCAACAAGTCTGCAAAGGTAAACTCTGCTGCTAAGTCCCAGTTGGGAATTTTGAAAGAAAGTGAGCTGTGGGAGCCCCCTGTTATCATGTTGCTGATAGAAGTAACTGATAATGCAGGGCAGAAGATTGGGACCTTGGTAGACCTGGCTTCAGATACCAACTACATCACCCATGAAGCTGCCAACAGGTTGAATCTGAGGAGTGAAAAGATTACACTAGTTGTGCATGGAGTCGGTGGAATGATCACTAAAGTAGCCACAAGAAGATATCTGCTCAGGGTCCGAGTCAAAACCCTAAAGGAACTGAGAAAGCTCATGAAGTCGTCTGCTATGGCCTGAAGGAAATTGCCAAAAATAGCAAGTTAGTCAGGCCTGAACAGCTTAAAATGTTCTTCCCAGAAGTTGAGCTCGAAGAGCTAAAGAGACCTGAGAAGATTGTTTATCAGTCACAGAGAAGGGAGACTCGCCCCGCAAAGGGTTAAAGTTGTGGGAGACCTTGTTTTGTGGGAGAGCCCTCTTGGAAAGACTGTGGGCGGGGCACACCCTGACCAGATTGAGGAAATAAATTTGACCGCACATAAGTCGAAGACACACTTTGCTTGTTTCATGAGAACAGCTGCTGTCAAGTATGAGGAGGTCACTGGTGAATTCCCCTTCAAAACAAAGACAGTTCACCTGCAAAATGCCATGGTTGCCAGCCACACAGTATTTGGAGCCCTTCAACGAGATAGCTATGGGTACCAGACATTCTTTGGCGACAGAGTTAGAGGGATGCAAAAGGCTGGGCCAGTTGACGACTGATGGTGTATCCCAGGCAATGTTAATGTTGCCGACATCATCACAAAGGGGGTTACCCTAAAAGATCTTCGAGAGGATACCACTTGGCAGAGTGGACCGAAGTTCTTGAGATTGCCGTTGGAAAAAGGGCCATTAAAGTCTGCTGGAGACGTTGTGGCTAACGCATGGGACAGTGTCAACAAGCTGCAGAGGAAGGCATTTTCAGCAGTGGTAACAAGAGCTCAGGTCCTGAGCTCATGTGGGAGAGGCCTAGGGGCCATCCCTCAGGAGAACCCCAAGGTTTAAAAATCAAGAAACGTTGCTAACCTGACTCAACCCATTCTCTGCTCAGACACATCTGAAACTGAAGTAGGAATGAGGTTGGATGGGCCTTTACCGAGAATAACATGTGTCGGCTCAGTTGTCAAAAACCTTCGTGATGTGAAGAAGTTCAGCAGTTTGTCCAGGCTGGTTGGCGTCGTTGCTTGGGTGTGGCGAGCCGCTAACAAGTGGTTGGGCCTGAAGAGCCAGGCCACAAAGTAGGCAACGTGGGAGGCACTACCCTCAAATGAAAAACCCACAGTGCTTATGCTTAATGTCAAAGACCATGAGTATGCATTTAGAGACCTCTGTTTAGCAGCTCAGGTAGGTGTGACATTCTCTGACATAACACTCAACAGGTTAGTGGTGTTTAAAGACAAAGATTCTGGACTTCTTATCTACAAAGGCAGTATCCAGTCCTTCAGCGAAGAAAAAACTGCAATGCCCATTCTCCCACATGAAGCATGGATATCTAAACTTCTAGCTAGAGAAGCCCACAGTGCGAATCATGAGGTAGTGGCAGGAACACTCTTGAGGATGAGAAGAAAAGCCTGGGTAGTTAAAGGTCGAAGAATAGCCAAAAAGGTGGTGGATGGCTGTGTGACATGTAGGAAAGCAAGAGCAAATTGTTGTTAACAGATAATGAGTGACATCCCACCAGATGCAGGCAGGACCAGCAGCTCCATTTGAGTTCACCACCACGGACCTGTTTGTGCCCTATGAAGTAAAAGATGATCTGAGGAAGCGAGTTAGGCTAAAAGTCTGGGGAGTTGTATTCAGCTGCATGGCATCCAGGGCCATGAACGCTGATATTGTTGGTGACCTGTCAGCAGAGGGATTTCTGCTTACCTACCAAAGGTTTACATCATTGAGAGGGGACCCAGCAGACTTCCAATTCGAGGGTTAACCATACAAGACGTTGAGAGCCATCCAATCAGAGGTAAACGAGTTCTGGAGAAAGTGGTGTCAGTTGGCAGGTCTGAACCTGTTTGTCAGGAGCAAGTGGTACACAAGAGAGAGGAATCTTGCTGTAGGGGATGTTGTGTGGCTAGCAGATCAGAATTCCTTGAGAAGTCAGTTGAAGTTGGCCAGGGTGATCAGTGTAAATACTGACAAGAAAGGCATTGTGAGAGACGTCAATGTCCGGACATTTCCCAGCTACCCAGTTATGATTAAGAAACCGGCTCATGAGAGAGCCATGAGTAGGAGTGCCAGAAGTGGGAAGAAGCCCATCAACAAGATTCCTGCCACAATTGTTCACAGAGAAGTCAGGCGTCTGGTTGTCCTTCTTCCAGTCGAGGAGCAACAAAGAGTAGACTCGGCAGTCTCAGGGAAATAGTGATGTGAACTCCTTGGGTTCAGTAACCAGGAGCTCAAGTGGGAGGTGTGCTGCCAGATCCTAAATGAACGGCGGCTTTTGTTTTGACACGTAAGGAAGTTGAGTTTGGCGGTTGTCGTGCATAGGCCACGAAGAAGAAAAAAAAATCATTCACGAAGAAGAAGAAAGATAAGGGGAGCTCACGACGGGAGAGACGGAGAGTGTGGCGTGAGCTGCAGATGCGTGCTATCTGAGAGCCAACTAGTCGCAGATAAACCAAAATTGGAGAGGAAAGAGCTTCATCTTGCTGGCTGTCTACAGGGATGCCACTGGTGGGCTAATTAATCCTTTTTGGTCATTAGAATTCATTGGTGGTTAGCGTTACTGTTATAATTCCTTGCTAGTTAGCATTCTGGTATTAGGCTAATGTTAAAACGGTTCGCTAATCACTCAGATTGCCTTGCTGTGTAGTTTATCTCACGTGTAATTCAGTTAGCTTGAGGTTAGCCATGTTCTGTGCAATTAAGTGCAATGTGTATGGTTATATATCAATTTAATTTGGTAAAGGATGTAGAATATGAGTGAGATTCCTTTTGTTCATACCCTTAAAAAGAATGACTAAGTAAAAGAAATAGGTTTATTTTTCTGTACTTGTGGAATGAAATTAGCAGTAATGGCAGCATTATTTTTTCTGTTTTTGTATTGTAAAGCTCTGACAACGACTCCTAGAGAATAAATTCTGAGTCTCATCACCAGCCAGTCAGATTAGCTTGGTCTAGTCAGAAAGGCACGAACTGAGGAAGTCTCTTGGATGAGAGGCGAAACGTCTTCACTGATACATACCAAGACCAGTTGCACTTGATTCAACTCCTTTTGGATAACCATGACCTGGATGAATGAGAACATTCACAGACATGTTGCGGAACAATTTGGATCTGACACCCTTAAAATGTTGAGGGAATATGAAAGGATGGCTCGGAAGATTGCAGACTACAGAAACCACTTGCGATTCAATCTGAAATGCAGACAACACAGGCTCATACCCACTAGCCTGCGCCCGTGTATCACAATGAAAGGACATAGAGCAGACAGAATCATAGAGAAGGCACAGAATCAACTCCTGAATGAAAGAGTGAGACAGGTCCATTTCACTATTGAAGGGCTGAAGGAGAAATCTGACCAACTACTCCAGCAAATAACATCCCACTTGCCTGGTGCAGTCTTTGAGAGGATTACTGATTTCACCAAGACAGCCCAACTATCTCAACACCACAAAACCAAAGAAAGGCAGACAAGGAAGTTTCAAAACTTACAGCGACGAACCAGCAACAATAGCCAAGCAGATATACTTACTTGGAGACAAAAGACAGAACATCCCACACAAAACGGAACGCAGAACAGATGGATCAAGAATCCGTCGGACAAGGTACTTTCACAATCAGAGAAGGAGGTCTTAGCCAAAGGACTGAACTTCGCCATGACACCCAAACAACTACCTATAGTTGACCTCATCACATCCACAGAATCAGCCATAAGGAAAAACAAGCTAACAGAAACAGAGGCAGAACAGCTTAGGTTAAAGTTATCTGCAGCTCTGTCCAATGCGAAACTCCCTCCTTCCAACCTAACCATGGAGGAAAGGAAAGCCGTGACAGCCCTGAGCAAGGAGGAAAACATCACTATCCTTCCAGCATATAAGGGGAGATGCATAGTTATCCTCAACACAACAGACTACTACGTCAAGATCACGTCATTACTCAGCGACACCGACACCTATGAACCTCTGAGACGCGATCCTACTAGTGGTTACAAGAAAAGAATAATAGAGTACTTACAGAAACTACAGAAAGGAGGAACCATTGATCGGATACAATACCACCGTCTCTACCCACAAGATAACATTCCATGCATATATGGACTCCCTAAGATCCATAAAGATGGAACCCCCCTTGGGCCCATCATCAGGAGCATAAACTCGGTCACGTACAACATTGCCAAACATATAGCCAACATCTTGACCCCTTTAGTGGGTGAAACACCTCACCATATCCAAAACTCCATTCACTTCGTGGACAAAGTCCAAGGCGTAAAACTGGAACCGGATGAAACCATGGTATCCTACAACGTGACCTCGTTATTCACCTGCATCCCAACCATGGAGGCTTTGGAAACTGTGAGGCAACGTTTGCTATGGGACGACACTCTCCACAATAGGACCAACCTCAGCCCAGACCAGATTTGCCAACTACTGGACCTTTGCCTGAACACTACATATTTCCAATTCAGGGGCCAGTTTTACAGACAGAAACACGGTTGTGCAATGGGCTCACCAGTATTGCCCGTTGTGGCCAACTTTTATATGGAAGAGGTAGAACACAGGGCCCTGAACTCCTTCAGAGGAACACCTCCGAGCCACTGGTTCAGATATGTGGACGATACATGGGTCAAAATCCAAACACAAGAGATGCAAGCGTTTACCAAACACATCAACTCAGTGGACAAGGACATTAAGTTCACAAGAAAAGACGTAAAGAACCACAGTTTGCCCTTCTTGGACTGTGACGTCCACATTGGGGAAGACAGGGGCCTCCACATTAGGGTTTAAAGGAAACCTACACACACAGACCAATATCTACTTTTCGACTCACACCACCCGCTGGAACACAAACTAAGCGTCATCAGAACTTTGAACACAGAGCTGACAATGTGCCCAGCAGCACTCAGGCCCAACGAGAAGAACACAAACACCTGAGGGGAGCTTTAAAAACCTGCGGCTACCCCAGTTGGACATTTGTGAAAACTGCAACACGTTCCAAAAAGACCAACCGGGTGAGCGACGAGGAGAAAAGGAACAGAAGGAATAGCACAGTCATCCCGTATGTTTCTTGGGTCTCCGAGAAACTCAGGAGAATTTTCAACAATATACTTCAAACCCAGCAACACACTCCGACAAAGACTGGTTCATCCCAAAGACTGTGTACCACACACCCAAAAAAGCAATCTGGTGTATGCTGTACAATGCAATGAGGATTGCACTGGCCTATACATAGGAGAAACCAAACAACCACTACACAAACGGATGGCCCAACACAGAAGGCCAAACTCCTCAGGACAAGACTCAGCAGTCTATCTACACCTAAAGGAGAAGACACACTCCTTCGAGGACAGCAACGTACACATTTTGGACAAAGATAGATGGTTTGAAAGAGGGGTGAAGAAAGCCATCTATGCGAAACTGGAAAAACCATCCCTCAACAGAGAAGGGGGTCTGCGACACCACCTATCTCCCACTTACAATGCCGTCCTTTCATCTCTACCCAGGAGACTCAAGAAGCCCAGCCTCCAAGAACAACAGTCGGTCACTAACGGCTCCAACGACTCTCACTGAACAATGAAGTCGAAACTAACACCGCCAACGACCATCGCTGCTAAACAAATGCAAATTAATAGCTCCGATGGCGACGGGCCCGGCTGGATATCGGAGCACAGGAGAGCCACGTATATCAATAGCTCCGATACCGACGGGCACGGCCGTAACATCGGTACACAAAAGAGCCACTCATATCTATAGCTCTGTTAGCGACGGGCGTTGGTAAACATCGAATCACAAAGAGCCACACATATCAGTAGCTCTTGACAACGACTCCTAGAGGATAAATTCTGAGTCTCATCACCAGCCAGTCAGACTAGCTTGGTCTAGTCAGAAAGGCACGAACTGAGGAAGTCTCTTGGATGAGAGGAGAAACGTCTTCACGGATATATACCAAGTACAGTTGCACTTGATTCAACTCCTTCGGATTGTATTGTAAAGGTTTTCAACCTAACAACACAATCATCGAAAAGCTTGAAAGATGAAATAATTCAGTTAAAACAAGACTAAAGAAGATTGCTGTTCGAGTTGTGCCATAAATTCCCTGTGGTTGGCTAAGGCCTTTTTTCAAGTTTGGGCAGGATCTGAAGCAAATTTCCCTAAATAACTTGACACTGGCCATCACACATAGTTTAGACACACATCCCACAAACAAGACGAACAACGCACCATACACAATACACTTTACTGTTGTGTTTTTCCTTGTTTAATTTAGTTAATAAATCTGCCCTCCTGGCGGCTAAAGATTCTGTAGCCTCTGAACTGCCTCTTTTGGTTCCGTTCCAGTCGTTGCCATAACAGTACCTTCCTGCAAAGATGGAACCTGGCAGTTCAGACGGTTCAACGAGACCCAAGGTCCCCGCTATCATCACGACGGTCCAGCAACATGAAACTATCCTGACCGGCCTAACAGCTCAGCTTGAGACAGCCTTTGCTCAGGGTACAGCGAGGCTCGACCAGCTGGACAGAGCTGTAGCCTTCCTCAACATCAATGCCTTGGCTCAAGCTCCCGCACCTGCCCTCCAGTCCCCACCAGGTTGCGCCTCCCTCATAGCTCCCGCTCCTGATCACGACCCTCAGTCAGGTGATGTACTCCCTGAAGCCCCCAGTTCTCTGGCAGCTCCAGATAGCAGGAAACCCAATCTAGCTAGTCCCAAGTCTTTTGAGGGAGATTTTGACATATGTTGTGGGTTTATTGTTCAGGTTGAATTAGCATTTACTCATCCGCCTAGCCGATTCAGATCAGAGGGAGCCAAGGTAGCATTTATTATGTCACTGTTGTCTGGTAGGGCTCTTAAATGGGCCAGAATAGTGTGCTAGCCAATGACTATGTAGCTTACCGTAGCGAGTTTAAGTATGTCTTTGATCACCCTGTAGATGGCCAGGATGCTCACATGCCTCCATAGTATCCAACAGGGTTCTCATTCAGTTCCTGACTACACTGTTGAATTCCGTATTCTCGCCGCTGATGGGGGGGGGGGGGAGACTGCTTCTGAGTGCATATAGGCGAGGGCTTAGTGAGGCAGTCAAGGATGGAATTATGAGAGACAGACCTGATTCCTATAATGCCTTAGTCAATCTGGCTCTTATGATAGATCAGCGCTTGCGCGAGAGGCGTAGTCAGCATTCCTCCGTCCCTGCTCACAACTCAGCCCTGTGTTAGGTAGGTCCAGTAGCAGCCTTTATTCCCTTGTTTCCTGTGAATGCTCTCCTAATTCATCCCTTAGTCTCCCTGTGCTGCCTCCTGTCCCCTCTGTGTCCAGGGCTGAGGAGAAGCCCATGCAGGTGGGCCGCTCGTGTCTCTCCCTCGAGTAGCGTGACCAGCGGTTCCGGGACTGCCTCTGCTTGTACTGTGGACAGTCTGGGCACTACATTCGGGGTTGTCCTACGCACCCAAAAGACAGGGCTTACTAGCTAGGGGAGTCCTAGTAAGCCTGACGACATTCCCCCAGAACAGGCCTACTCACAACAGGCTCTTCCCAGCTCTCCTCTCATGGCACCAACAAACTCTCACTGTCAGTGCTCTCCTGGACTCTGGGGCGGACGAGTGTTTCATCGATGCCGTCCTTGTCCGGCAGGCTGGTATCCCTCTCGTTCCCCTGGACACGCCCCTTACCGCTCAGGGCTTGGATGGTCACTCCCTTGGGGCTATCACTCACAGTACTGACTCTCTCTCCATTACTCTCCGGCAGTCATGTTGAGACTACCCGAATCCTTGCGTTACACGTTCCCACAACCCCTCTCGTGTTAGGTAGACCCTGGCTCGAGGGACATAACCCCTAGGTCTGCTGGGCTACTGATAGGATCCTGGGGTGGAGTATTGCATGCCACGCCAACTGCCTCCGGTCAGCTCCCTCCCTGTCCAGTTTTCCCAAGCCCGAGCCTTCTACCCCTGACCTCACTGAAGTCCCCTCCATCTACCACGACCTGGCCAGCATGTCCAGTCAGGAACGTGCCCTCTCCTTTCCTCCACATCGGCCTTATGACTACGCCATTGAACTCCCCCCTGGGGCCGCTCTTCCCTCCGGCGGTTATACCACCTCTCCCTCCCTGAGAAGCAGGTTATGCAGGACTACATCATAGAGTCCCTGGCCTCAGGTATCATCCGCCCTTTCTCATCCCCGGTAGCAGCGGGGTTCTTCTTCATGAAGAAGGGCGGAGAACTCTGACCCTGCATAGATTACCGGCAGTTAAATTACATCACTGTCAAGAATAAATAACCATTACCCCATATGAGCTCCACCTTCGAGACCCTCACCCACGCTACCATCTTCACCAAACTGGACCTTCTCAGTGCCTACCATCTCGTGCACGTCAGGGAGGGTGACGAGTGCAAATTGGCGTTCAACACTCATCTCGGCCACTTTGAGTATTTGGTGATGCCTTTCGGGCTCACCAATGCCCCAGCCCTCTTCCAGGCGCTGGTTAACGACCTCCTCAGAGACATGATTGACGTGTTCATGGTGGTGTACCTGGACGACATCCTTGTTCCTCGTGTTCCCCAGAATAGAGAAGGAACACCACCAACATTTCTGCCTGGTCCTCAAACGACTGCTGGAGAACAGGCTCTTCGTCAAGGCAGAAAAGTACCTGTTTCACGCCGCCTCCATGCAGTTCCTTGGGCACATCGCGTAGATGGGACGGACCCATGCGGACCCGAGGAAAATCAAGGCGGTGGAGGAGTGGCCCAGGCCCAACGACCATCTGTAGCTGCAGCACTTCCTGGGGTTTGCCAACTTTTACAGGCGGTTCATCAGGGGCTTCAGCCGAGTGGCCGCTCCTCTCACCACCCTCACCTCCACCCTCTGCCACTTCTCCTGGACCCCGGAGAGCCTGCTCATGGCGACTCCGGTGTTCATCCACCCAGATCAATCTCCCCAGTTCATTGTGGAGGTGGACGCATTGGACACTGGCATTAGAACCCTCCTCTCCCAGCAATCGGAGGAGGACCAGAAGATCCACCTGTTCGCCTTCCTGTCCCGGCACTTCACCCCCGCAGAACGCAACTACGATGCAGGGAATCATGAGTTGTTGACGGTCTTCGCGGCTTCGAAGGAGTGGAGACACTGGCTAGAGGGGCCTCAACAGCCGTTTCTTGTTTGGTCTGATCACAAGAATCTGACCTATGTCAGGATGGCGAAGAGGCTGAATTCCCGCTAAGCGTGCTGGGCCCTCTTCTTCAGCCGGTTCAAATTAACCCTCACCTACCGCCCGGGTTCCCGCAACGCCAAGGTTGACGCACTCTCCCGTCTGTTCCCGGAGAAGCCCAGGGCACTCATGATACCATCCTTCCTCCAGCCCCGGGTGGTGGGTGTCGTCACCTGGGCTATTGACTCCATGATAAGAATGGCCCAGCACGCTCAGCCCGACCTGGGCAACGGACCCCGAACCACCTCTTCGTGCTCACCTTCGTGCGTTCCCAGGTGCTCGAGTGGGGCCACTCCATTCGCTTCGCCTGTCATCCTGGCGCTCATAGGACGTTGTCTTTCATCCGCCTGCGCTTTTGGTGACCCTCCATGGAGGCGGACACGAAGGAGTTTGTACCACATGCGCCCATAGTAAAACCACCCACCGGTCCCTAGCGGATCTCCTACATCCCCTCCCGGTTCCAATTCGTCCCTGGTCCCACATCGCCCTAGACTTTGTGACTGGTCTCCCCATGTTCCAAGGTACCATCGTTTTGACCATTGCCGATCGGTTTTCCTTTCACTTTGTGGCTCTCCTCAAGCTCCCCTCCTCAACCGAGACAGAGGGCCTCCTGGTCACCCATGTCATCCGCCTACATGGCATCCCCCAAGACATCGTTTCTGACCGTGGCCTGCAGTTCACTTCCCGAGTGTGGCAGGCCTTCTGTAAGGGGATTGGGGCCACAGTCAGCCTCTACTCCGGGTACCACTCTCAGACCAACAGGCAGGGGAAGCGGGTGAACCAGTGCCTCGAGACGGCCCTCCGTTGTGTGACCACCAGCAACCCCACCTCATGGAGCAAACATGTGCCATGGCTGGAGTACGCCCTCAACTCCACGATCAACACAGCCATGGGTATGTCTCCTTTCGAGTGCTCGCTTGGTTACCCACCCCCTGTTTCCCCGTAAGGAGTTGGGGGCTGCGATTCCGTCCACTAGTGCCCATCTCAACTGGTGTCGTTGCAACTGGAAGGCTGCCCATACCACTCTGGTTAGATCTATGGAGCGGTCTCAGTGCGGCGCCAACTGGCGTCGGGTCCCGGCCCCTGCCTACCATCCAGGACAACGGGTCTGGCTGCTGGCCAGGGACCTGCCCCTCCAAGCACCCTCCCGGAAGCTCACATCCCGCTACGTGGCGCCTTACTCCGTCGAACGCATCATCAACCCCTCTGCAGTACGTCTCACTCTGCCACCATCTCTGAATGTCCATCCGGTGTTCCATGTCTCGATGCCTGTGTGGAGCCTGTGTCCTCCAGTTCCCTGTCTCCCCCTGTCGCAGCTCCTCCACCTCCCCGTGTCCTGAAGGACGTTGACCTAGTCTGGTCGGTCAAGCAGCTGCTTGCGGTCCATCGTAGGGGGCGGGGTTTCCAGTATCTGGTTGACTGGGAGGGTGACGGCCTTGAGGGCCGGAGCTGGGTTCCCCCTTTCTACCTGGCCGACCCTACCCTGCTGGGCGACTTCTATCGTGCCCACCCTGATGCTCCTGGGCGGTCGCCCGTTGTCTCCCATCGGGAGAGTGGTAATGTTGTGGTTCAGCCCCCTGCTCGGCCCTCTGACTCCACCGTGAGGTCACGAAGCACATCTCATCATCTGTCTCTGAAACACCAGGCATGTTTGCGCGCGCTCCTAGAGCGTCGCGTAGACATAATCAACAACAACGCACCTGTTTACAATCTACAACTACCACACCTGCGAGTGATAAGCTCATCACCAATCTGCAAGACCCCAGCCAACCCATTGTGTCGTTGCCAGAATTGCCTAAGCGATAGTCGGTAACGTTGTCTAGCCTACCTAGTTTACTCGTGCCTTCTAGTCAAATTGTCAACCCAAGTGCTCCTTTGTGTTTCCTTCGTGTCTTCTGGTGCCCTGTTTAATCCTGTTTTCTCTGTCTCCTCAAGAACCCGTTGAGCTCTGCCCTCTGCCACGGACCCTAATCTCTCACTTGGAACTCCCGGCGTTTGGTTTGGACCGCTAAAGGACTCACCCTCTCTCACGGATTACGGACCCTGGAAAACCACACCCGGACTTCTCTTGGTTCATGGACACCTTTGCCTGCACATTTCATACATTGGACTCGCCATTTACATAGCGCACCACACGTAGAGTAAATACTTACACATAGCCTCGACGCACAACCCGCTGGTCATCACACATAGTTTAGACACACATCCCACAAACAAGACGAACAACGCGCCATACACAATACACTTTATTCTTGTTTTTCCCTGTTTAATTGTTAATAAATCCGCCCTCCCGGCGGCTAAAGATTCCGCTGCCTCTGAACTGCCTCTTTTGGTTCCACTCCGGCTGTTGCCATAACATTTACTTTGGATATATGTGTTCTTATTCAGTTCAATTCAAAACTTTATTGCAGACGCATGGTCCATAACAGAAAAAGACGACTAGATAAAAGCCAAACCCCAGACAATACAAAGAGTAAACACAATAAATAACATAAATGGAACAAATCAGTGTCTTATAAGAAGGAAGCTATACCAGTGGTCCCACTGCCTGGACCACTGGTATAGCTTCTTATATATTCTTAGTTTGGGTATGTGTTTAGTTTGGATATATGTGTTCTTGTAGTTTTTGGATATGTGTTTTTATTTTTGTGTTGCATTGCTGTGGGATGGGGGAAACGATATTTTGTTTCATTTTATGTACATGAAATGACAAAGTGTTCCTGATTTGAAAGATTGTAACCACTGTGGGTCTATGTAGCCACAGGCATCACACCCTATAAACACTTATATGAGTAGGATGGCCCTGTGATAGACTGGTGACCTGTCTAGGGTGTCTCCCCGCCTGCCGCCCAGTGACTGCTGGGATAGGCTCCAGCATCCCCGCGACCCTGAGTAGGATAAGCGGTTTGGATAATGGATGGATTAGTAGAACGGATCCTTTATGTGTCAGTTATATTGAGTGATCACATTCCTCTTAATTATTATTTTGTTATTTCAGATTTCAAGAGCATTTTGACAATATTTTCATATGGCAACGGCAATTTTATTTATACAGCACGTTTCATTACTCAATATAATTTACATTAAAAGACAAAATATAAAATATAGGTAAAAACATGACATAAACATAGGAAATATAAACAATATAAATATAAGCATGAATAAAATGTAGAAAGTGAATCAATGAAGCATCTACCCAACGTACATTAAACATACCATACAACAATTAAAAACCCCAAAAACGTCAACACCATCACATAAAAACAGGGGTTTCCATTTAATTTATTTGGTATACACACACACACACACACACAGTTATTAACCATAAGCCTGGGAGAATAGGAAAGTTTTGAGTTTGCTTGTGAATGTGGACACAGTTGTGATGGACCTTAGGTCTTTGTGATGGACCTTAGGTAGTTTTGATGAAATTCAGGGATAGTTTTGATGAACTTCAGGTCGTTTTGATGGACCTCAGGTCGTTGTGATGGACCTCAGGTCGTTTTGATGGACCCCAGGTCATTGTGACAGACCTCAGGTCATTGTGATGGACCTCAGGTCGTCTTGATGCACCTCAGGTCGTTGTGATGGACCGCAGGTCGTTGTGATGGACCGCAGGTAGTTTTGATGGACTTCAGGTCGTTTTGATGGACCTCAGGTCGTTTTGATGAACCTCAGATCGTTGTGATGGATGTCAGGTCAGCAGGCAAGTGTTCCAGACAGCAGCACCACAGGAACTGAAGACACCCTCACCAGCCTTGGATCTAATTCTGGGTACATCTAGAAAACCTCTGCCTGATGATCTGATTGGGTTATAATCAGTAAGGAGGTCAGAAGTGTACTGAGGAGCCAAACCATGAAGTACCTTATGGACTATTGGCAGGATTTTGAAGAGATTCTGTATTGTACCGGGAGCCAGTGAAGTGGTTTCAGTACAGGAGTAATGTGTTCAAATGTTGGTGTAAGGACTGTGGTTGCTGCAGTGTGACTGAGCTGGACTGGCGCGGTCCTGCTGACTGGATAATCCTGCGAACACAGGCTGCTTGAGATGCATGCATGAACCAGTTTCTCAGAGTTGGTTTGAGATATGAATACCCTAAGTTTTGAAATGCATTTTTGAATGATAAAATGCTGTTCTGGTGATATTGGTAATGTGATTTTCAAAACTGAGATCACTATGCAAACTAATGCCAAGGTGACAGTGATGCCAGCTGTGACTGGATCTCATGTCTCTGACTTTTGGGACCAACTATGAGTATCTCACATACAGCTTTATAAATTTATAGTAACTGCCTTCAGTTTGGGCTGCTACCCCGACTCATGTGGCCAATAACCATGTACGAAGTCTCACTATCTCATGCCAATCGCTTGGAGAGGCTAGTGAACTCACAGGTGAGGAAGTGGCTTGGACTGCCAAGGTGCCTCAGCAGTGTTGGACTCTACGGCAATGGAGCCCTCGCACTGCCAATTTCCAGCCTGGTTGAGGAATTCAAATGTGCCAAAGTGAGGCTGGACATGTCCCTCACAGAATCCCGAGACCCAATAGTGAGAGGAGTTGCTCCAACCCTAGCAACAGGGAAGAAATGGACCCCGGCTGCAGCTGTACTGGAGGCAAAATCTGCCCTCCGCCACCGAGACGTAGTAGGCCATGTTCAACAAGGCAGAGGTGGCCTTGGCCTGGGAATAAAAACACCTACCTGGCAAAAGGCGACTACTACCGAATGGCGAACTATGGTGGTTGAGGAGGTCCGCCGACAGGAAGAAGCAGCCAGATGTGCTAAAGCCGTAGCACAAGCCAAACAGGGTCGCTAGATGAGGTGGGAGGGTGTTGAAAAGAGGAAACTCACATGGAGTGAGCTCTGGAGCATGGAATCAAACAGGCTGAGTTTCATCATCAAGGCCACATATGATGTCCTGCCCTCTCCCATAAATCTAAATCTCTGGTTTGGAGAGAATCCATCTTGCTCCCTGTGTACAGCCCCAGCAACCCTCAAGCATATCTTGGTTGGCTGCAAGACCAGCCTTACCCAAGGCAGATACACCTGGCGACACAATCAGGTGCTCAGGTGCTTGGCAGCTGAACTTGATTGCAAGAGGGTTTCCATCAATGCCCAACCCTTCAACAACCAGGAAGGGCCCCGGCGGTTTCCAGCTTTCATTCGAGAGGGGGATAAACTGAAGGCCAACCCTTCACTTCCCAACTTAGGCTCACTAAACTCAGCCAGGGATTGGGAAATGCGAGTGGACTTAGGCCAGAAGCTTATCTTCCCGACAGAGATCGCAACAACCACCTTGCGACCAGACCTCGTCCTCTGGTCCAATTCTAACCAGCTCGCTTACATCATTGAGCTCACAGTCCCCTGGGAGGATGCAGTCGATAAAGCGTACGAGCGTAAGAAGCTGCGGTACGCCAACATAGCAGCCGAAGCAGAGGACAGAGGCTGGAAGGTGAAGGTGCACCCTGTGGAGGTGGGTTGTAGGGGCTTTGTTGCCAGCTCCACAGCAAAACTCCTGAGGGAACTAGGAGTCAGGGGGCAGGCCCACAGGAGAGTGATCAAAGAGCTAGCCAACACTGCTGAGAGGACTAGCCACTGGATCTGGCTCAAAAGGAGAGACGCCGTCTGGGCTGTCAGGGTGAACAGCTAACCACAGGTCACACACCCAGGACCGATCAACCTGTGGTGGGCCTGCCTCAGCGGAGGGTGTCTTGTGATAAAAGGCCAAAACACCCTCTGATGCTGAGGTACACAACTGATGATGTGTCCCGGTGGTGGCAATGTCACCTTGGCAGACATCTCCAGTTTGATCTCCACTGAATCTGTTGCAGTGCAAACACTAGGGACTTTAACAAGCAGTCCTTTTTTTTTAATCCTGTGTGTATATCTTAACACATAAGTACATCTACCATATAACCCATACAGTATATGAAATATGGTGCAAAGTAGTGTGAAGAAATTAGTGATAACTACAGTACGGCTGTTCTTTAAGTATATGACTCACTGCTGTGAATTCCAAAAGATATTACACATTTATCTCTTATCTCTCCTTTCCTGTGTGTGTGTGTGTGTGTGTGTGTGTGTGTGTGTGTGTGTGTGTGTATGTGTGTGTGTGTGTGTGTGTGTGTGTGTGTGTGATTGTGGTGGATTCAAGGTTGTCTGAAAACAGGGATGTATTAATAAATGACACTGCAGCTGGTGGTACCGCTCTCTCTCTCTCTCTCTCTCTCTCTCTCTCTCTCTCTCTCTCTCTCTCTCTCTCTCTCTCTCTCTCTCTCTCTCTCTCTCTCTCTCTCTCCTCTGTCCATCCCTTTCTCTCCGTCTTGGATGTGGTCCCACATCCTCTGAGTAATAATACCAAGAGTCAAAGCGCTCCCTACTCTACTGTTCAAAGGGCGTCTGGTGTTTGTGTGGATGCAGTAGTAGTTGTGTGGATCCAGCAGTAGTTGTGTGGATGCAGCGGTAGTTGTGTGGATGCAGCAGTAGTTGTGGATGTAGTAGTAGTCGTATGGCTGCAGCGGTAGTTGTGCGGATGCAACAGTAGTTGTGTGGATCCAGCAGTAGTTGTGTGGGTGCAGCGGTAGTTGTGTGGATGTAGCAGTAGTTGTGTGGGTGCAGCGGTAGTTGTGTGGATGCAGCAGCAGTTGTGTGGATGCAGTGGTAGTTGTGTGGATGCAGCAGTAGTTGTATGGATGCAGCAGTAGTTGTGGATATAGAGGTAGTTGTGTGGGTGCAGCAGTAGTTGTCTAGAATGCAGCAGTAGTTGTGTGGAAGTAGCGGTAGTTGTGTGGATGCAGAAGTAGTTGTGTGGGTGCATCAGTAGTTGTGTGGATGTAGCAGTAGTTGTGTAGATGTAGCAGTAGTTGTGTGGATACAGCAGTAGTTGTGTGGGTGCAGCGGTAGTTGTGTGGGTGCAGCGGTAGTTGTGTGGGTGCAGCGGTAGTTGTGTGGATGTAGCAGTAGTTGTGTGGGTGCAGCGGTAGTTGTGTGGATGCAGCAGTAGATGCATGGATCCAGCAGTAGTTGTGTGGATGCAGTGGTAGTTGTGTGGATGCATCAGTAGTTGTATGGATGCAGCAGTAGTTGTGGATACAGAAGTAGTTGTGTGGATGCAGCAGTAGTTGTCTAGAATGCAGCAGTAGTTGTGTGGAAGCAGCGGTAGTTGTGTGGATGCAGAAGTAGTCGTGTGGGTGCAGCAGTAGTTGTGTGGATGTAGAAGTAGTTGTGTGGATGCAGCAGTAGTTGTGTGGATGCAGCAGTAGTTGTGGATATAGAGGTAGTTGTGTGGACGCAGCAGTAGTTGTCTAGAATGTAGCAGTAGTTGTGTGGAAGCAGCGGTAGTTGTGTGGATGCAGAAGTAGTTGTGTGGATGTAGCAGTAGTTGTGTGGATACAGCAGTAGTTGTGTGGGTGCAGCGGTAGTTGTGTGGGTGCAGCGGTAGTTGTGTGGGTGCAGCGGTAGTTGTGTGGGTGCAGCAGTAGATGCATGGATCCAGCAGTAGTTGTGTGGATGCAGTGGTAGTTGTGTGGATGCAGCAGTAGTTGTATGGATGCAGCATTAGTTGTGGATACAGAAGTAGTTGTGTGGATGCAGCAGTAGTTGTCTAGAATGCCAGCAGTAGTTGTGTGGAAGCAGCAGTAGTTGTGTGGATGCAGAAGTAGTTGTGTGGGTGCAGCAGTAGTTGTGTGGATGTAGCAGTAGTTGTGTGGATGCAGCAGTAGTTGTGTGGATATAGCAGTAGTTGTCTAGGATGCAGCAGTAGTTGTGTGGATGCAGCAGTAGTTGTATGGATGCAGCAGTAGTTGTGGATATAGAGGTAGTTGTGTGGATGCAGCAGTAGTTGTGTGGATGCAGCAGTAGTTGTGGATGTAGTAGTAGTCGTATGGATGCAGCGGTAGTTGTGCGGATGCAACAGTAGTTGTGTGGATGCAGCAGTAGTTGTGGATGCAGAGATAGTTGTGTGGATGCAGCAGCAGTTGTGTGGATGCAGTGGTAGTTGTGTGGATGCAGCAGTAGTTGTATGGATGCAGCAGTAGTTGTGGATGTAGAGGTAGTTGTGTGGGTGCAGCAGTAGTTGTCTAGAATGCAGCAGTAGTTGTGTGGAAGTAGCGGTAGTTGTGTGGATGCAGAAGTAGTGGTGTGGGTGCATCAGTAGTTGTGTGGATGTAGCAGTAGTTGTGTGGATGTAGCAGTAGTTGTGTGGATGCAGCGGTAGTTGTGTGGGTGCAGCCGTAGTTGTGTGGATGCAGCAGTAGTTGTGTGGGTGCAGCGGTAGTTGTGTGGATGCAGCAGTAGATGCATGGATCCAGCAGTAGTTGTGTGGATGCAGTGGTGGTTGTGTGGATGCAGCAGTAGTTGTATGGATGCAGCAGTAGTTGTGGATACAGAAGTAGTTGTGTGGATGCAGCAGTAGTTGTCTAGAGTGCAGCAGTAGTTGTGTGGAAGCAGCGGTAGTTGTGTGGATGCAGAAGTAGTCGTGTGGGTGCAGCAGTAGTTGTGTGGATGTAGCAGTAGTTGTGTGGATGCAGCAGTAGTTGTATGGATGCAGCAGTAGTTGTGGATATAGAGGTAGTTGTGTGGACACAGCAGTAGTTGTCTAGAATGCAGCAGTAGTTGTGTGGAAGCAGCGGTAGTTGTGTGGATGCAGCAGTAGTTGTGTGGATGCAGCAGTAGTTGTGGATGTAGTAGTAGTCGTATGGATGCAGTGGTAGTTGTGTGGATGCAGCAGTAGTTGTATGGATGCAGCAGTAGTTGTGGATGTAGAGGTAGTTGTGTGGATGCAGCAGTAGTTGTCTAGAATGCAGCAGTAGTTGTGTGGAAGCAGCAGTAGTTGTGTGGATGCAGAAGTAGTTGTGTGGGTGCAGCGGTAGTTGTGTGGATGTAGCAGTAGTTGTGTGGATACAGCAGTAGTTGTGTGGTTGCAGTGGTAGTTGTGTGGGTGCAGCGGTAGTTGTGTGGATGCAGTGGTAGTTGTGTGGATGCAGCAGTAGTTGTGTGGATGCAGCATTAGTTGTGGATACAGAAGTAGTTGTGTGGATGCAGCAGTAGTTGTCTAGAATGCAGCAGTAGTTGTGTGGAAGCAGCAGTAGTTGTGTGGATGCAGAAGTAGTTGTGTGGGTGCAGCAGTAGTTGTGTGGATGTAGCAGTAGTTGTGTGGATGTAGTAGTAGTTGTGTGGATGCAGCGGTAGTTGTGTGGATGCAGCAGTAGTTGTGGATACAGAAGTAGTTGTGTGGATGCAGCAGTAGTTGTCTAGAATGCAGCAGTAGTTGTGTGGAAGCAGCGGTAGTTGTGTGGATGCGGAAGTAGTCGTGTGGGTGCAGCGGTAGTTGTGCGGATGCAACAGTAGTTGTGTGGATCCAGCAGTAGTTGTGTGGGTGCAGCGGTAGTTGTGTGGATGTAGCAGTAGTTGTGTGGAAGCAGCGGTAGTTGTGTGGATGCAGAAGTAGTTGTGTGGATGTAGCAGTAGTTGTGTGGATACAGCAGTAGTTTTGTGGGTGCAGCGGTAGTTGTGTGGGTGCAGCGGTAGTTGTGTGGGTGCAGCGGTAGTTGTGTGGGTGCAGCAGTAGATGCATGGATGCAGCAGTAGTTGTGTGGATGCAGTGGTAGTTGTGTGGATGCAGCAGTAGTTGTATGGATGCAGCATTAGTTGTGGATACAGAAGTAGTTGTGTGGATGCAGCAGTAGTTGTCTAGAATGCAGCAGTAGTTGTGTGGAAGCAGCAGTAGTTGTGTGGATGCAGAAGTAGTTGTGTGGGTGCAGCAGTAGTTGTGTGGATGTAGCAGTAGTTGTGTGGATGCAGCAGTAGTTGTGTGGATATAGCAGTAGTTGTCTAGGATGCAGCAGTAGTTGTGTGGATGCAGCAGTAGTTGTATGGATGCAGCAGTAGTTGTGGATATAGAGGTAGTTGTGTGGACGCAGCAGTAGTTGTGTGGATGCAGCAGTAGTTGTGGATGTAGTAGTAGTCGTATGGATGCAGCGGTAGTTGTGCGGATGCAACAGTAGTTGTGTGGATGCAGCAGTAGTTGTGGATGGAGAAATAGTTGTGTGGATGCAGCAGCAGTTGTGTGGATGCAGTGGTACTTGTGTGGATGCAGCAGTAGTTGTATGGATGCAGCATTAGTTGTGGATACAGAAGTAGTTGTGTGGATGCAGCAGTAGTTGTCTAGAATGCAGCAGTAGTTGTGTGGAAGCAGCAGTAGTTGTGTGGATGCAGAAGTAGTTGTGTGGGTGCAGCAGTAGTTGTGTGGATGTAGCAGTATTTGTGTGGATGTAGTAGTAGATGTGTGGATGCAGCGGTAGTTGTGTGGATGTAGCAGTAGTTGTGTGGATACAGCGGTAGTTGTGTGGATGCAGTGGTAGTTGTGTGGATGCAGCAGTAGTTGTATGGATGCAGCAGTAGTTGTGGATACAGAAGTAGTTGTGTGGATGCAGCAGTAGTTGTCTAGAATGTAGCAGTAGTTGTGTGGATACAGCAGTAGTTGTGTGAGTGCAGCGGTAGTTGTGTGGGTGCAGCGGTAGTTGTGTGGGTGCAGCGGTAGTTGTGTGGGTGCAGCAGTAGATGCATGGATCCAGCAGTAGTTGTGTGGATGCAGCAGTAGTTGTCTAGAATGCAGCAGTAGTTGTGTGGAAGTAGCGGTAGTTGTGTGGATGCAGAAGTAGTTGTGTGGGTGCATCAGTAGTTGTGTGGATGTAGCAGTAGTTGTGTAGATGTAGCAGTAGTTGTGTGGATACAGCAGTAGTTGTGTGGGTGCAGCGGTAGTTGTGTGGGTGCAGCGGTAGTTGTGTGGATGTAGCAGTAGTTGTGTGGGTGCAGCGGTAGTTGTGTGGATGCAGCAGTAGATGCATGGATCCAGCAGTAGTTGTGTGGATGCAGTGGTAGTTGTGTGGATGCATCAGTAGTTGTATGGATGCAGCAGTAGTTGTGGATACAGAAGTAGTTGTGTGGATGCAGCAGTAGTTGTCTAGAATGCAGCAGTAGTTGTGTGGAAGCAGCGGTAGTTGTGTGGATGCAGAAGTAGTCGTGTGGGTGCAGCAGTAGTTGTGTGGATGTAGAAGTAGTTGTGTGGATGCAGCAGTAGTTGTGTGGATGCAGCAGTAGTTGTGGATATAGAGGTAGTTGTGTGGACGCAGCAGTAGTTGTCTAGAATGTAGCAGTAGTTGTGTGGAAGCAGCGGTAGTTGTGTGGATGCAGAAGTAGTTGTGTGGATGTAGCAGTAGTTGTGTGGATACAGCAGTAGTTGTGTGGGTGCAGCGGTAGTTGTGTGGGTGCAGCGGTAGTTGTGTGGGTGCAGCGGTAGTTGTGTGGGTGCAGCAGTAGATGCATGGATCCAGCAGTAGTTGTGTGGATGCAGTGGTAGTTGTGTGGATGCAGCAGTAGTTGTATGGATGCAGCATTAGTTGTGGATACAGAAGTAGTTGTGTGGATGCAGCAGTAGTTGTCTAGAATGCCAGCAGTAGTTGTGTGGAAGCAGCAGTAGTTGTGTGGATGCAGAAGTAGTTGTGTGGGTGCAGCAGTAGTTGTGTGGATGTAGCAGTAGTTGTGTGGATGCAGCAGTAGTTGTGTGGATATAGCAGTAGTTGTCTAGGATGCAGCAGTAGTTGTGTGGATGCAGCAGTAGTTGTATGGATGCAGCAGTAGTTGTGGATATAGAGGTAGTTGTGTGGATGCAGCAGTAGTTGTGTGGATGCAGCAGTAGTTGTGGATGTAGTAGTAGTCGTATGGATGCAGCGGTAGTTGTGCGGATGCAACAGTAGTTGTGTGGATGCAGCAGTAGTTGTGGATGCAGAGATAGTTGTGTGGATGCAGCAGCAGTTGTGTGGATGCAGTGGTAGTTGTGTGGATGCAGCAGTAGTTGTATGGATGCAGCAGTAGTTGTGGATGTAGAGGTAGTTGTGTGGGTGCAGCAGTAGTTGTCTAGAATGCAGCAGTAGTTGTGTGGAAGTAGCGGTAGTTGTGTGGATGCAGAAGTAGTGGTGTGGGTGCATCAGTAGTTGTGTGGATGTAGCAGTAGTTGTGTGGATGTAGCAGTAGTTGTGTGGATGCAGCGGTAGTTGTGTGGGTGCAGCCGTAGTTGTGTGGATGCAGCAGTAGTTGTGTGGGTGCAGCGGTAGTTGTGTGGATGCAGCAGTAGATGCATGGATCCAGCAGTAGTTGTGTGGATGCAGTGGTGGTTGTGTGGATGCAGCAGTAGTTGTATGGATGCAGCAGTAGTTGTGGATACAGAAGTAGTTGTGTGGATGCAGCAGTAGTTGTCTAGAGTGCAGCAGTAGTTGTGTGGAAGCAGCGGTAGTTGTGTGGATGCAGAAGTAGTCGTGTGGGTGCAGCAGCAGTTGTGTGGATGTAGCAGTAGTTGTGTGGATGCAGCAGTAGTTGTATGGATGCAGCAGTAGTTGTGGATATAGAGGTAGTTGTGTGGACACAGCAGTAGTTGTCTAGAATGCAGCAGTAGTTGTGTGGAAGCAGCGGTAGTTGTGTGGATGCAGCAGTAGTTGTGTGGATGCAGCAGTAGTTGTGTGGATGCAGCAGTAGTCGTATGGATGCAGTGGTAGTTGTGTGGATGCAGCAGTAGTTGTATGGATGCAGCAGTAGTTGTGGATGTAGAGGTAGTTGTGTGGATGCAGCAGTAGTTGTCTAGAATGCAGCAGTAGTTGTGTGGAAGCAGCAGTAGTTGTGTGGATGCAGAAGTAGTTGTGTGGGTGCAGCGGTAGTTGTGTGGATGTAGCAGTAGTTGTGTGGATACAGCAGTAGTTTTGTGGGTGCAGCGGTAGTTGTGTGGGTGCAGCGGTAGTTGTGTGGGTGCAGCGGTAGTTGTGTGGGTGCAGCAGTAGATGCATGGATCCAGCAGTAGTTGTGTGGATGCAGTGGTAGTTGTGTGGATGCAGCAGTAGTTGTATGGATGCAGCATTAGTTGTGGATACAGAAGTAGTTGTGTGGATGCAGCAGTAGTTGTCTAGAATGCAGCAGTAGTTGTGTGGAAGCAGCAGTAGTTGTGTGGATGCAGAAGTAGTTGTGTGGGTGCAGCAGTAGTTGTGTGGATGTAGCAGTAGTTGTGTGGATGCAGCAGTAGTTGTGTGGATATAGCAGTAGTTGTCTAGGATGCAGCAGTAGTTGTGTGGATGCAGCAGTAGTTGTATGGATGCAGCAGTAGTTGTGGATATAGAGGTAGTTGTGTGGACGCAGCAGTAGTTGTGTGGATGCAGCAGTAGTTGTGGATGTAGTAGTAGTCGTATGGATGCAGCGGTAGTTGTGCGGATGCAACAGTAGTTGTGTGGATGCAGCAGTAGTTGTGGATGGAGAAATAGTTGTGTGGATGCAGCAGCAGTTGTGTGGATGCAGTGGTACTTGTGTGGATGCAGCAGTAGTTGTATGGATGCAGCATTAGTTGTTGGATACAGAAGTAGTTGTGTGGATGCAGCAGTAGTTGTCTAGAATGCAGCAGTAGTTGTGTGGAAGCAGCAGTAGTTGTGTGGATGCAGAAGTAGTTGTGTGGGTGCAGCAGTAGTTGTGTGGATGTAGCAGTATTTGTGTGGATGTAGTAGTAGATGTGTGGATGCAGCGGTAGTTGTGTGGATGTAGCAGTAGTTGTGTGGATACAGCGGTAGTTGTGTGGATGCAGTGGTAGTTGTGTGGATGCAGCAGTAGTTGTATGGATGCAGCAGTAGTTGTGGATACAGAAGTAGTTGTGTGGATGCAGCAGTAGTTGTCTAGAATGTAGCAGTAGTTGTGTGGATGCAGCAGTAGTTGTGTGAGTGCAGCGGTAGTTGTGTGGGTGCAGCGGTAGTTGTGTGGGTGCAGCGGTAGTTGTGTGGGTGCAGCAGTAGATGCATGGATCCAGCAGTAGTTGTGTGGATGCAGCAGTAGTTGTCTAGAATGCAGCAGTAGTTGTGTGGAAGTAGCGGTAGTTGTGTGGATGCAGAAGTAGTTGTGTGGGTGCATCAGTAGTTGTGTGGATGTAGCAGTAGTTGTGTAGATGTAGCAGTAGTTGTGTGGATACAGCAGTAGTTGTGTGGGTGCAGCGGTAGTTGTGTGGGTGCAGCGGTAGTTGTGTGGGTGCAGCGGTAGTTGTGTGGATGTAGCAGTAGTTGTGTGGGTGCAGCGGTAGTTGTGTGGATGCAGCAGTAGATGCATGGATCCAGCAGTAGTTGTGTGGATGCAGTGGTAGTTGTGTGGATGCATCAGTAGTTGTATGGATGCAGCAGTAGTTGTGGATACAGAAGTAGTTGTGTGGATGCAGCAGTAGTTGTCTAGAATGCAGCAGTAGTTGTGTGGAAGCAGCGGTAGTTGTGTGGATGCAGAAGTAGTCGTGTGGGTGCAGCAGTAGTTGTGTGGATGTAGAAGTAGTTGTGTGGATGCAGCAGTAGTTGTGTGGATGCAGCAGTAGTTGTGGATATAGAGGTAGTTGTGTGGACGCAGCAGTAGTTGTCTAGAATGTAGCAGTAGTTGTGTGGAAGCAGCGGTAGTTGTGTGGATGCAGAAGTAGTTGTGTGGATGTAGCAGTAGTTGTGTGGATACAGCAGTAGTTGTGTGGGTGCAGCGGTAGTTGTGTGGGTGCAGCGGTAGTTGTGTGGGTGCAGCGGTAGTTGTGTGGGTGCAGCAGTAGATGCATGGATCCAGCAGTAGTTGTGTGGATGCAGTGGTAGTTGTGTGGATGCAGCAGTAGTTGTATGGATGCAGCATTAGTTGTGGATACAGAAGTAGTTGTGTGGATGCAGCAGTAGTTGTCTAGAATGCCAGCAGTAGTTGTGTGGAAGCAGCAGTAGTTGTGTGGATGCAGAAGTAGTTGTGTGGGTGCAGCAGTAGTTGTGTGGATGTAGCAGTAGTTGTGTGGATGCAGCAGTAGTTGTGTGGATATAGCAGTAGTTGTCTAGGATGCAGCAGTAGTTGTGTGGATGCAGCAGTAGTTGTATGGATGCAGCAGTAGTTGTGGATATAGAGGTAGTTGTGTGGATGCAGCAGTAGTTGTGTGGATGCAGCAGTAGTTGTGGATGTAGTAGTAGTCGTATGGATGCAGCGGTAGTTGTGCGGATGCAACAGTAGTTGTGTGGATGCAGCAGTAGTTGTGGATGCAGAGATAGTTGTGTGGATGCAGCAGCAGTTGTGTGGATGCAGTGGTAGTTGTGTGGATGCAGCAGTAGTTGTATGGATGCAGCAGTAGTTGTGGATGTAGAGGTAGTTGTGTGGGTGCAGCAGTAGTTGTCTAGAATGCAGCAGTAGTTGTGTGGAAGTAGCGGTAGTTGTGTGGATGCAGAAGTAGTGGTGTGGGTGCATCAGTAGTTGTGTGGATGTAGCAGTAGTTGTGTGGATGTAGCAGTAGTTGTGTGGATGCAGCGGTAGTTGTGTGGATGCAGCAGTAGTTGTATGGATGCAGCAGTAGTTGTGGATATAGAGGTAGTTGTGTGGACGCAGCAGTAGTTGTGTGGATGCAGCAGTAGTTGTGGATGTAGTAGTAGTCGTATGGATGCAGCGGTAGTTGTGCGGATGCAACAGTAGTTGTGTGGATGCAGCAGTAGTTGTGGATGGAGAAATAGTTGTGTGGATGCAGCAGCAGTTGTGTGGATGCAGTGGTACTTGTGTGGATGCAGCAGTAGTTGTATGGATGCAGCATTAGTTGTGGATACAGAAGTAGTTGTGTGGATGCAGCAGTAGTTGTCTAGAATGCAGCAGTAGTTGTGTGGAAGCAGCAGTAGTTGTGTGGATGCAGAAGTAGTTGTGTGGGTGCAGCAGTAGTTGTGTGGATGTAGCAGTATTTGTGTGGATGTAGTAGTAGATGTGTGGATGCAGCGGTAGTTGTGTGGATGTAGCAGTAGTTGTGTGGATACAGCGGTAGTTGTGTGGATGCAGTGGTAGTTGTGTGGATGCAGCAGTAGTTGTATGGATGCAGCAGTAGTTGTGGATACAGAAGTAGTTGTGTGGATGCAGCAGTAGTTGTCTAGAATGTAGCAGTAGTTGTGTGGATACAGCAGTAGTTGTGTGAGTGCAGCGGTAGTTGTGTGGGTGCAGCGGTAGTTGTGTGGGTGCAGCGGTAGTTGTGTGGGTGCAGCAGTAGATGCATGGATCCAGCAGTAGTTGTGTGGATGCAGCAGTAGTTGTCTAGAATGCAGCAGTAGTTGTGTGGAAGTAGCGGTAGTTGTGTGGATGCAGAAGTAGTTGTGTGGGTGCATCAGTAGTTGTGTGGATGTAGCAGTAGTTGTGTAGATGTAGCAGTAGTTGTGTGGATACAGCAGTAGTTGTGTGGGTGCAGCGGTAGTTGTGTGGGTGCAGCGGTAGTTGTGTGGGTGCAGCGGTAGTTGTGTGGATGTAGCAGTAGTTGTGTGGGTGCAGCGGTAGTTGTGTGGATGCAGCAGTAGATGCATGGATCCAGCAGTAGTTGTGTGGATGCAGTGGTAGTTGTGTGGATGCATCAGTAGTTGTATGGATGCAGCAGTAGTTGTGGATACAGAAGTAGTTGTGTGGATGCAGCAGTAGTTGTCTAGAATGCAGCAGTAGTTGTGTGGAAGCAGCGGTAGTTGTGTGGATGCAGAAGTAGTCGTGTGGGTGCAGCAGTAGTTGTGTGGATGTAGAAGTAGTTGTGTGGATGCAGCAGTAGTTGTGTGGATGCAGCAGTAGTTGTGGATATAGAGGTAGTTGTGTGGACGCAGCAGTAGTTGTCTAGAATGTAGCAGTAGTTGTGTGGAAGCAGCGGTAGTTGTGTGGATGCAGAAGTAGTTGTGTGGATGTAGCAGTAGTTGTGTGGATACAGCAGTAGTTGTGTGGGTGCAGCGGTAGTTGTGTGGGTGCAGCGGTAGTTGTGTGGGTGCAGCGGTAGTTGTGTGGGTGCAGCAGTAGATGCATGGATCCAGCAGTAGTTGTGTGGATGCAGTGGTAGTTGTGTGGATGCAGCAGTAGTTGTATGGATGCAGCATTAGTTGTGGATACAGAAGTAGTTGTGTGGATGCAGCAGTAGTTGTCTAGAATGCCAGCAGTAGTTGTGTGGAAGCAGCAGTAGTTGTGTGGATGCAGAAGTAGTTTTGTGGGTGCAGCAGTAGTTGTGTGGATGTAGCAGTAGTTGTGTGGATGCAGCAGTAGTTGTGTGGATATAGCAGTAGTTGTCTAGGATGCAGCAGTAGTTGTGTGGATGCAGCAGTAGTTGTATGGATGCAGCAGTAGTTGTGGATATAGAGGTAGTTGTGTGGATGCAGCAGTAGTTGTGTGGATGCAGCAGTAGTTGTGGATGTAGTAGTAGTCGTATGGATGCAGCGGTAGTTGTGCGGATGCAACAGTAGTTGTGTGGATGCAGCAGTAGTTGTGGATGCAGAGATAGTTGTGTGGATGCAGCAGCAGTTGTGTGGATGCAGTGGTAGTTGTGTGGATGCAGCAGTAGTTGTATGGATGCAGCAGTAGTTGTGGATGTAGAGGTAGTTGTGTGGGTGCAGCAGTAGTTGTCTAGAATGCAGCAGTAGTTGTGTGGAAGTAGCGGTAGTTGTGTGGATGCAGAAGTAGTGGTGTGGGTGCATCAGTAGTTGTGTGGATGTAGCAGTAGTTGTGTGGATGTAGCAGTAGTTGTGTGGATGCAGCGGTAGTTGTGTGGGTGCAGCCGTAGTTGTGTGGATGCAGCAGTAGTTGTGTGGGTGCAGCGGTAGTTGTGTGGATGCAGCAGTAGATGCATGGATCCAGCAGTAGTTGTGTGGATGCAGTGGTGGTTGTGTGGATGCAGCAGTAGTTGTATGGATGCAGCAGTAGTTGTGGATACAGAAGTAGTTGTGTGGATGCAGCAGTAGTTGTCTAGAGTGCAGCAGTAGTTGTGTGGAAGCAGCGGTAGTTGTGTGGATGCAGAAGTAGTCGTGTGGGTGCAGCAGTAGTTGTGTGGATGTAGCAGTAGTTGTGTGGATGCAGCAGTAGTTGTATGGATGCAGCAGTAGTTGTGGATATAGAGGTAGTTGTGTGGACACAGCAGTAGTTGTCTAGAATGCAGCAGTAGTTGTGTGGAAGCAGCGGTAGTTGTGTGGATGCAGCAGTAGTTGTGTGGATGCAGCAGTAGTTGTGGATGTAGTAGTAGTCGTATGGATGCAGTGGTAGTTGTGTGGATGCAGCAGTAGTTGTATGGATGCAGCAGTAGTTGTGGATGTAGAGGTAGTTGTGTGGATGCAGCAGTAGTTGTCTAGAATGCAGCAGTAGTTGTGTGGAAGCAGCAGTAGTTGTGTGGATGCAGAAGTAGTTGTGTGGGTGCAGCGGTAGTTGTGTGGATGTAGCAGTAGTTGTGTGGATACAGCAGTAGTTGTGTGGTTGCAGTGGTAGTTGTGTGGGTGCAGCGGTAGTTGTGTGGATGCAGTGGTAGTTGTGTGGATGCAGCAGTAGTTGTGTGGATGCAGCATTAGTTGTGGATACAGAAGTAGTTGTGTGGATGCAGCAGTAGTTGTCTAGAATGCAGCAGTAGTTGTGTGGAAGCAGCAGTAGTTGTGTGGATGCAGAAGTAGTTGTGTGGGTGCAGCAGTAGTTGTGTGGATGTAGCAGTAGTTGTGTGGATGTAGTAGTAGTTGTGTGGATGCAGCGGTAGTTGTGTGGATGCAGCAGTAGTTGTGGATACAGAAGTAGTTGTGTGGATGCAGCAGTAGTTGTCTAGAATGCAGCAGTAGTTGTGTGGAAGCAGCGGTAGTTGTGTGGATGCGGAAGTAGTCGTGTGGGTGCAGCGGTAGTTGTGCGGATGCAACAGTAGTTGTGTGGATCCAGCAGTAGTTGTGTGGGTGCAGCGGTAGTTGTGTGGATGTAGCAGTAGTTGTGTGGAAGCAGCGGTAGTTGTGTGGATGCAGAAGTAGTTGTGTGGATGTAGCAGTAGTTGTGTGGATACAGCAGTAGTTTTGTGGGTGCAGCGGTAGTTGTGTGGGTGCAGCGGTAGTTGTGTGGGTGCAGCGGTAGTTGTGTGGGTGCAGCAGTAGATGCATGGATCCAGCAGTAGTTGTGTGGATGCAGTGGTAGTTGTGTGGATGCAGCAGTAGTTGTATGGATGCAGCATTAGTTGTGGATACAGAAGTAGTTGTGTGGATGCAGCAGTAGTTGTCTAGAATGCAGCAGTAGTTGTGTGGAAGCAGCAGTAGTTGTGTGGATGCAGAAGTAGTTGTGTGGGTGCAGAAGTAGTTGTGTGGATGTAGCAGTAGTTGTGTGGATGCAGCAGTAGTTGTGTGGATATAGCAGTAGTTGTCTAGGATGCAGCAGTAGTTGTGTGGATGCAGCAGTAGTTGTATGGATGCAGCAGTAGTTGTGGATATAGAGGTAGTTGTGTGGACGCAGCAGTAGTTGTGTGGATGCAGCAGTAGTTGTGGATGTAGTAGTAGTCGTATGGATGCAGCGGTAGTTGTGCGGATGCAACAGTAGTTGTGTGGATGCAGCAGTAGTTGTGGATGGAGAAATAGTTGTGTGGATGCAGCAGCAGTTGTGTGGATGCAGTGGTACTTGTGTGGATGCAGCAGTAGTTGTATGGATGCAGCATTAGTTGTGGATACAGAAGTAGTTGTGTGGATGCAGCAGTAGTTGTCTAGAATGCAGCAGTAGTTGTGTGGAAGCAGCAGTAGTTGTGTGGATGCAGAAGTAGTTGTGTGGGTGCAGCAGTAGTTGTGTGGATGTAGCAGTATTTGTGTGGATGTAGTAGTAGATGTGTGGATGCAGCGGTAGTTGTGTGGATGTAGCAGTAGTTGTGTGGATACAGCGGTAGTTGTGTGGATGCAGTGGTAGTTGTGTGGATGCAGCAGTAGTTGTATGGATGCAGCAGTAGTTGTGGATACAGAAGTAGTTGTGTGGATGCAGCAGTAGTTGTCTAGAATGCAGCAGTAGTTGTGTGGAAGCAGCGGTAGTTGTGTGGATGTAGCAGTAGTTGTGTGGATACAGCAGCAGTTGTGTGGATGCAGTGGTAGTTGTGTGGATCCAGCAGTAGTTGTATGGATGCAGCCGTAGTTGTGCATATAGAGGTAGTTGTGTGGGTGCAGCAGTAGTTGTCTAGAATGCAGCAGTAGTTGTGTGGAAGTAGCGGTAGTTGTGTGGATGCAGAAGTACTTGTGTGGGTGCATCAGTAGTTGTGTGGATGTAGCAGTAGTTGTGTAGATGTAGCAGTAGTTGTGTGGATACAGCAGTAGTTGTGTGGGTGCAGCGGTAGTTGTGTGGGTGCAGCGGTAGATGTGTGGGTGCAGCGGTAGTTGTGTGGATGTAGCAGTAGTTGTGTGGGTGCAGCGGTAGTTTTGTGGATGTAGCAGTAGATGCATGGATCCAGCAGTAGTTGTGTGGATGCAGTGGTAGTTGTGTGGATGCAGCAGTAGTTGTATGGATGCAGCAGTAGTTGTGGATACAGAAGTAGTTGTGTGGATGCAGCAGTAGTTGTCTAGAATGCAGCAGTAGTTGTGTGGAAGCATCGGTAGTTGTGTGGTTGCAGAAGTAGTCGTGTGGGTGCAGCAGTAGTTGTGTGGATGTAGAAGTAGTTGTGTGGATGCAGCAGTAGTTGTGTGGATGCAGCAGTAGTTGTGTGGGTGCAGTGGTAGTTGTGTGGGTGCAGCGGTAGTTGTGTGGATGCAGTGGTAGTTGTGGATACAGAAGTAGTTGTGTGGATGCAGCAGTAGTTGTCTAGAATGCAGCAGTAGTTGTGTGGAAGCAGCGGTAGTTGTGTGGATGCGGAAGTAGTCGTGTGGGTGCAGCGGTAGTTGTGCGGATGCAACAGTAGTTGTGTGGATCCAGCAGTAGTTGTGTGGGTGCAGCGGTAGTTGTGTGGATGTAGCAGTAGTTGTGTGGAAGCAGCGGTAGTTGTGTGGATGCAGAAGTAGTTGTGTGGATGTAGCAGTAGTTGTGTGGATACAGCAGTAGTTTTGTGGGTGCAGCGGTAGTTGTGTGGGTGCAGCGGTAGTTGTGTGGGTGCAGCGGTAGTTGTGTGGGTGCAGCAGTAGATGCATGGATCCAGCAGTAGTTGTGTGGATGCAGTGGTAGTTGTGTGGATGCAGCAGTAGTTGTATGGATGCAGCATTAGTTGTGGATACAGAAGTAGTTGTGTGGATGCAGCAGTAGTTGTCTAGAATGCAGCAGTAGTTGTGTGGAAGCAGCAGTAGTTGTGTGGATGCAGAAGTAGTTGTGTGGGTGCAGAAGTAGTTGTGTGGATGTAGCAGTAGTTGTGTGGATGCAGCAGTAGTTGTGTGGATATAGCAGTAGTTGTCTAGGATGCAGCAGTAGTTGTGTGGATGCAGCAGTAGTTGTATGGATGCAGCAGTAGTTGTGGATATAGAGGTAGTTGTGTGGACGCAGCAGTAGTTGTGTGGATGCAGCAGTAGTTGTGGATGTAGTAGTAGTCGTATGGATGCAGCGGTAGTTGTGCGGATGCAACAGTAGTTGTGTGGATGCAGCAGTAGTTGTGGATGGAGAAATAGTTGTGTGGATGCAGCAGCAGTTGTGTGGATGCAGTGGTACTTGTGTGGATGCAGCAGTAGTTGTATGGATGCAGCATTAGTTGTGGATACAGAAGTAGTTGTGTGGATGCAGCAGTAGTTGTCTAGAATGCAGCAGTAGTTGTGTGGAAGCAGCAGTAGTTGTGTGGATGCAGAAGTAGTTGTGTGGGTGCAGCAGTAGTTGTGTGGATGTAGCAGTATTTGTGTGGATGTAGTAGTAGATGTGTGGATGCAGCGGTAGTTGTGTGGATGTAGCAGTAGTTGTGTGGATACAGCGGTAGTTGTGTGGATGCAGTGGTAGTTGTGTGGATGCAGCAGTAGTTGTATGGATGCAGCAGTAGTTGTGGATACAGAAGTAGTTGTGTGGATGCAGCAGTAGTTGTCTAGAATGCAGCAGTAGTTGTGTGGAAGCAGCGGTAGTTGTGTGGATGTAGCAGTAGTTGTGTGGATACAGCAGTAGTTGTGTGGATGCAGTGGTAGTTGTGTGGATGCAGCAGTAGTTGTATGGATGCAGCAGTAGTTGTGGATACAGAAGTAGTTGTGTGGATGCAGCAGTAGTTGTCTAGAATGCAGCAGTAGTTGTGTGGAAGCAGCGGTAGTTGTGTGGATGCAGAAGTAGTCGTGTGGGTGCAGCGGTAGTTGTGCGGATGCAACAGTAGTTGTGAGGATCCAGCAGTAGTTGTGTGGGTGCAGCGGTAGTTGTGTGGATGTAGCAGTACTTGTGTGGGTGCAGCGGTAGTTGTGTGGATGCAGCAGCAGTTGTGTGGATGCAGTGGTAGTTGTGTGGATCCAGCAGTAGTTGTATGGATGCAGCCGTAGTTGTGCATATAGAGGTAGTTGTGTGGGTGCAGCAGTAGTTGTCTAGAATGCAGCAGTAGTTGTGTGGAAGTAGCGGTAGTTGTGTGGATGCAGAAGTACTTGTGTGGGTGCATCAGTAGTTGTGTGGATGTAGCAGTAGTTGTGTAGATGTAGCAGTAGTTGTGTGGATACAGCAGTAGTTGTGTGGGTGCAGCGGTAGTTGTGTGGGTGCAGCAGTAGATGTGTGGGTGCAGCGGTAGTTGTGTGGATGTAGCAGTAGTTGTGTGGGTGCAGCGGTAGTTTTGTGGATGCAGCAGTAGATGCATGGATCCAGCAGTAGTTGTGTGGATGCAGTGGTAGTTGTGTGGATGCAGCAGTAGTTGTATGGATGCAGCAGTAGTTGTGGATACAGAAGTAGTTGTGTGGATGCAGCAGTAGTTGTCTAGAATGCAGCAGTAGTTGTGTGGAAGCATCGGTAGTTGTGTGGTTGCAGAAGTAGTCGTGTGGGTGCAGCAGTAGTTGTGTGGATGTAGAAGTAGTTGTGTGGATGCAGCAGTAGTTGTGTGGATGCAGCAGTAGTTGTGGATATAGAGGTAGTTGTGTGGACGCAGCAGTAGTTGTCTAGAATGTAGCAGTAGTTGTGTGGAAGCAGCGGTAGTTGTGTGGATGCAGACGTAGTTGTGTGGATGTAGCAGTAGTTGTGTGGATGCAGCAGTAGTTTTGTGGGTGCAGCGGTAGTTGTGTGGATGTAGCAGTAGTTGTGTGGATACAGCAGTAGTTGTGTGGGTGCAGCGGTAGTTGTGTGGGTGCAGCGGTAGTTGTGTGGATGTAGCAGTAGTTGTATGGGTGCAGCGGTAGTTGTGTGGATGCAGCAGTAGATGCATGGATCCAGCAGTAGTTGTGTGGATGATGAAATAGTTGTGTGGGTGCATCAGTAGTTGTGTGGATGTAGCAGTAGTTGTGTGGATGCAGCGGTAGTTGTGTGGATGTAGCAGTAGTTGTGTGGATACAGCAGTAGTTGTGTGGGTGCAGTGGTAGTTGTGTGGGTGCAGCGGTAGTTGTGTGGATGCAGTGGTAGTTGTGGATACAGAAGTAGTTGTGTGGATGCAGCAGTAGTTGTCTAGAATGCAGCAGTAGTTGTGTGGAAGCAGCGGTAGTTGTGTGGATGCAGAAGTAGTCGTGTGGGTGCAGCAGTAGTTGTGTGGATGTAGCAGTAGTTGTGTGGATGCAGCAGTAGTTGTATGGATGCAGCAGTAGTTGTGGATACAGAAGTAGTTGTGTGGATGCAGCAGTAGTTGTCTAGAATGCAGCAGTAGTTGTATGGATGCAGCAGTAGTTGTGGATATAGAGGTAGTTGTGTGGATGCAGAAGTAGTTGTCTAGAATGCAGCAGTAGTTGTGTGGAAGTAGCGGTAGTTGTGTGGATGCAGAAGTAGTTGTCTAGAATGTAGCAGTAGTTGTGTGGAAGCAGCGGTAGTTGTGTGGATGCAGAAATAGTTGTGTGGGTGCATCAGTAATTGTGTGGATGTAGCAGTAGTTGTGTGGATGCAGCGGTAGTTGTGTGGATGTAGCAGTAGTTGTGTGGATACAGCAGTAGTTGTGTGGGTGCAGTGGTAGTTGTGTGGGTGCAGCGGTAGTTGTGTGGATGCAGTGGTAGTTGTGTGGATGCAGCAGTAGTTGTGTGGATGCAGTGGTAGTTGTGTGGATGCAGCAGTAGTTGTGTGGAAGCAGCCGTAGTTGTGTGGATGCAGAAGTAGTCGTGTGGGTGCAGCAGTAGTTGT
This sequence comes from Lampris megalopsis, assembly GCA_022114975.2. Lineage (NCBI taxonomy): Eukaryota > Metazoa > Chordata > Actinopteri > Lampriformes > Lampridae > Lampris > Lampris megalopsis. Next base: position 3,346,588 of record JAJHIY020000428.1, on the reverse strand, counting down.
GTGGATGTAGAAGTAGTTGTGTGGGTGCAGCAGTAGTTGTATGGATGCAGCAGTAGTTGTGGATACAGAAGTAGTTGTGGATTCAGCAGTAGTTGTGGGTGTAGTAGTAGTCATACGGATGCAGCGGTAGTTGTGTGGGTGAAACAGTAGTTGTGTGGATGCAGCAGTAGTTGTGTGGATGTAGCAGTAGTTGTGTGGAAGCAGCGGTAGTTGTGTGGATGCAGACGTAGTTGTGTGGATGTAGCAGTAGTTGTGGATACAGAAGTAGTTGTGTGGATGCAGCAGTAGTTGTCTAGAATGCAGCAGTAGTTGTGTGGAAGCAGCGGTAGTTGTGTGGATGCAGAAGTAGTCGTGTGGGTGCAGCAGTAGTTGTGTGGATGTAGCAGTAGTTGTGTGGATGCAGCAGTAGTTGTATGGATGCAGCAGTAGTTGTGGATACAGAAGTAGTTGTGGATGCAGCAGTAGTTGTGTGGATGTAGCAGTAGTTGTGTGGATGTAGTAGTAGTTGTGTGGATGCAGCGGTAGTTGTGTGGATGTAGCAGTAGTTGTGTGGATACAGCAGTAGTTGTGTGGGTGCAGTGGTAGTTGTGTGGGTGCAGCGGTAGTTGTGTGGATGCAGTGGTAGTTGTGTGGATGCAGCAGTAGTTGTGTGGATGCAGCATTAGTTGTGGATACAGAAGTAGTTGTGTGGACGCAGCAGTAGTTGTCTAGAATGTAGCAGTAGTTGTGTGGAAGCAGCGGTAGTTGTGTGGATGCAGACGTAGTTGTGTGGATGTAGCAGTAGTTGTGTGGATGCAGCAGTAGTTGTGTGGATATAGCAGTAGTTGTCTAGGATGCAGCAGTAGTTGTGTGGATGCAGCAGTAGTTGTATGGATGCAGCAGTAGTTGTGGATATAGAGGTAGTTGTGTGGACGCAGCAGTAGTTGTGTGGATGCAGCAGTAGTTGTGGATGTAGTAGTAGTCGTATGGATGCAGCGGTAGTTGTGCGGATGCAACAGTAGTTGTGTGGATGCAGCAGTAGTTGTGGATGGAGAAATAGTTGTGTGGATGCAGCAGCAGTTGTGTGGATGCAGTGGTACTTGTGTGGATGCAGCAGTAGTTGTATGGATGCAGCATTAGTTGTGGATACAGAAGTAGTTGTGTGGATGCAGCAGTAGTTGTCTAGAATGCAGCAGTAGTTGTGTGGAAGCAGCAGTAGTTGTGTGGATGCAGAAGTAGTTGTGTGGGTGCAGCAGTAGTTGTGTGGATGTAGCAGTATTTGTGTGGATGTAGTAGTAGATGTGTGGATGCAGCGGTAGTTGTGTGGATGTAGCAGTAGTTGTGTGGATACAGCGGTAGTTGTGTGGATGCAGTGGTAGTTGTGTGGATGCAGCAGTAGTTGTATGGATGCAGCAGTAGTTGTGGATACAGAAGTAGTTGTGTGGATGCAGCAGTAGTTGTCTAGAATGCAGCAGTAGTTGTGTGGAAGCAGCGGTAGTTGTGTGGATGTAGCAGTAGTTGTGTGGATACAGCGGTAGTTGTGTGGATGCAGTGGTAGTTGTGTGGATGCAGCAGTAGTTGTATGGATGCAGCAGTAGTTGTGGATACAGAAGTAGTTGTGTGGATGCAGCAGTAGTTGTCTAGAATGCAGCAGCAGTTGTGTGGAAGCAGCGGTAGTTGTGTGGATGCAGAAGTAGTCGTGTGGGTGCAGCGGTAGTTGTGCGGATGCAACAGTAGTTGTGAGGATCCAGCAGTAGTTGTGTGGGTGCAGCGGTAGTTGTGTGGATGTAGCAGTACTTGTGTGGGTGCAGCGGTAGTTGTGTGGATGCAGCAGCAGTTGTGTGGATGCAGTGGTAGTTGTGTGGATCCAGCAGTAGTTGTATGGATGCAGCCGTAGTTGTGCATATAGAGGTAGTTGTGTGGGTGCAGCAGTAGTTGTCTAGAATGCAGCAGTAGTTGTGTGGAAGTAGCGGTAGTTGTGTGGATGCAGAAGTACTTGTGTGGGTGCATCAGTAGTTGTGTGGATGTAGCAGTAGTTGTGTAGATGTAGCAGTAGTTGTGTGGATACAGCAGTAGTTGTGTGGGTGCAGCGGTAGTTGTGTGGGTGCAGCGGTAGATGTGTGGGTGCAGCGGTAGTTGTGTGGATGTAGCAGTAGTTGTGTGGGTGCAGCGGTAGTTTTGTGGATGCAGCAGTAGATGCATGGATCCAGCAGTAGTTGTGTGGATGCAGTGGTAGTTGTGTGGATGCAGCAGTAGTTGTATGGATGCAGCAGTAGTTGTGGATACAGAAGTAGTTGTGTGGATGCAGCAGTAGTTGTCTAGAATGCAGCAGTAGTTGTGTGGAAGCATCGGTAGTTGTGTGGTTGCAGAAGTAGTCGTGTGGGTGCAGCAGTAGTTGTGTGGATGTAGAAGTAGTTGTGTGGATGCAGCAGTAGTTGTGTGGATGCAGCAGTAGTTGTGTGGGTGCAGTGGTAGTTGTGTGGGTGCAGCGGTAGTTGTGTGGATGCAGTGGTAGTTGTGGATACAGAAGTAGTTGTGTGGATGCAGCAGTAGTTGTCTAGAATGCAGCAGTAGTTGTGTGGAAGCAGCGGTAGTTGTGTGGATGCGGAAGTAGTCGTGTGGGTGCAGCGGTAGTTGTGCGGATGCAACAGTAGTTGTGTGGATCCAGCAGTAGTTGTGTGGGTGCAGCGGTAGTTGTGTGGATGTAGCAGTAGTTGTGTGGAAGCAGCGGTAGTTGTGTGGATGCAGAAGTAGTTGTGTGGATGTAGCAGTAGTTGTGTGGATACAGCAGTAGTTTTGTGGGTGCAGCGGTAGTTGTGTGGGTGCAGCGGTAGTTGTGTGGGTGCAGCGGTAGTTGTGTGGGTGCAGCAGTAGATGCATGGATCCAGCAGTAGTTGTGTGGATGCAGTGGTAGTTGTGTGGATGCAGCAGTAGTTGTATGGATGCAGCATTAGTTGTGGATACAGAAGTAGTTGTGTGGATGCAGCAGTAGTTGTCTAGAATGCAGCAGTAGTTGTGTGGAAGCAGCAGTAGTTGTGTGGATGCAGAAGTAGTTGTGTGGGTGCAGAAGTAGTTGTGTGGATGTAGCAGTAGTTGTGTGGATGCAGCAGTAGTTGTGTGGATATAGCAGTAGTTGTCTAGGATGCAGCAGTAGTTGTGTGGATGCAGCAGTAGTTGTATGGATGCAGCAGTAGTTGTGGATATAGAGGTAGTTGTGTGGACGCAGCAGTAGTTGTGTGGATGCAGCAGTAGTTGTGGATGTAGTAGTAGTCGTATGGATGCAGCGGTAGTTGTGCGGATGCAACAGTAGTTGTGTGGATGCAGCAGTAGTTGTGGATGGAGAAATAGTTGTGTGGATGCAGCAGCAGTTGTGTGGATGCAGTGGTACTTGTGTGGATGCAGCAGTAGTTGTATGGATGCAGCATTAGTTGTGGATACAGAAGTAGTTGTGTGGATGCAGCAGTAGTTGTCTAGAATGCAGCAGTAGTTGTGTGGAAGCAGCAGTAGTTGTGTGGATGCAGAAGTAGTTGTGTGGGTGCAGCAGTAGTTGTGTGGATGTAGCAGTATTTGTGTGGATGTAGTAGTAGATGTGTGGATGCAGCGGTAGTTGTGTGGATGTAGCAGTAGTTGTGTGGATACAGCGGTAGTTGTGTGGATGCAGTGGTAGTTGTGTGGATGCAGCAGTAGTTGTATGGATGCAGCAGTAGTTGTGGATACAGAAGTAGTTGTGTGGATGCAGCAGTAGTTGTCTAGAATGCAGCAGTAGTTGTGTGGAAGCAGCGGTAGTTGTGTGGATGTAGCAGTAGTTGTGTGGATACAGCGGTAGTTGTGTGGATGCAGTGGTAGTTGTGTGGATGCAGCAGTAGTTGTATGGATGCAGCAGTAGTTGTGGATACAGAAGTAGTTGTGTGGATGCAGCAGTAGTTGTCTAGAATGCAGCAGTAGTTGTGTGGAAGCAGCGGTAGTTGTGTGGATGCAGAAGTAGTCGTGTGGGTGCAGCGGTAGTTGTGCGGATGCAACAGTAGTTGTGAGGATCCAGCAGTAGTTGTGTGGGTGCAGCGGTAGTTGTGTGGATGTAGCAGTACTTGTGTGGGTGCAGCGGTAGTTGTGTGGATGCAGCAGCAGTTGTGTGGATGCAGTGGTAGTTGTGTGGATCCAGCAGTAGTTGTATGGATGCAGCCGTAGTTGTGCATATAGAGGTAGTTGTGTGGGTGCAGCAGTAGTTGTCTAGAATGCAGCAGTAGTTGTGTGGAAGTAGCGGTAGTTGTGTGGATGCAGAAGTACTTGTGTGGGTGCATCAGTAGTTGTGTGGATGTAGCAGTAGTTGTGTAGATGTAGCAGTAGTTGTGTGGATACAGCAGTAGTTGTGTGGGTGCAGCGGTAGTTGTGTGGGTGCAGCGGTAGATGTGTGGGTGCAGCGGTAGTTGTGTGGATGTAGCAGTAGTTGTGTGGGTGCAGCGGTAGTTTTGTGGATGCAGCAGTAGATGCATGGATCCAGCAGTAGTTGTGTGGATGCAGTGGTAGTTGTGTGGATGCAGCAGTAGTTGTATGGATGCAGCAGTAGTTGTGGATACAGAAGTAGTTGTGTGGATGCAGCAGTAGTTGTCTAGAATGCAGCAGTAGTTGTGTGGAAGCATCGGTAGTTGTGTGGTTGCAGAAGTAGTCGTGTGGGTGCAGCAGTAGTTGTGTGGATGTAGAAGTAGTTGTGTGGATGCAGCAGTAGTTGTGTGGATGCAGCAGTAGTTGTGGATATAGAGGTAGTTGTGTGGACGCAGCAGTAGTTGTCTAGAATGTAGCAGTAGTTGTGTGGAAGCAGCGGTAGTTGTGTGGATGCAGACGTAGTTGTGTGGATGTAGCAGTAGTTGTGTGGATACAGCAGTAGTTTTGTGGGTGCAGCGGTAGTTGTGTGGGTGCAGCGGTAGTTTTGTGGGTGCAGCGGTAGTTGTGTGGGTGCAGCAGTAGATGCATGGATCCAGCAGTAGTTGTGTGGATGCAGTGGTAGTTGTGTGGATGTAGCAGTAGTTGTATGGATGCTGCATTAGTTGTGGATACAGAAGTAGTTGTGTGGATGCAGCAGTAGTTGTCTAGAATGCAGCAGTAGTTGTGTGGAAGCAGCAGTAGTTGTGTGGATGCAGAAGTAGTTGTGTGGGTGCAGCAGTAGTTGTGTGGATGTAGCAGTAGTTGTGTGGATGCAGCAGTAGTTGTGTGGATATAGCAGTAGTTGTCTAGGATGCAGCAGTAGTTGTGTGGATGCAGCAGTAGTTGTATGGATGCAGCAGTAGTTGTGGATATAGAGGTAGTTGTGTGGATGCAGCAGTAGTTGTGTGGATGCAGCAGTAGTTGTGCGGATGCAACAGTAGTTGTGTGGATGCAGCAGTAGTTGTGGATGCAGAGATAGTTATGTGGATGCAGCAGCAGTTGTGTGGATGCAGTGGTAGTTGTGTGGATGCAGCAGTAGTTGTATGGATGCAGCAGTAGTTGTGGATGTAGAGGTAGTTGTGTGGGTGCAGCAGTAGTTGTCTAGAATGCGGCAGTAGTTGTGTGGAAGTAGCGGTAGTTGTGTGGATGCAGAAGTAGTGGTGTGGGTGCATCAGTAGTTGTGTGGATGTAGCAGTAGTTGTGTGGATGTAGCAGTAGTTGTGTGGATGCAGCGGTAGTTGTGTGGGTGCAGCCGTAGTTGTGTGGATGCAGCAGTAGTTGTGTGGGTGCAGCGGTAGTTGTGTGGATGCAGCAGTAGATGCATGGATCCAGCAGTAGTTGTGTGGATGCAGTGGTGGTTGTGTGGATGCAGCAGTAGTTGTATGGATGCAGCAGTAGTTGTGGATACAGAAGTAGTTGTGTGGATGCAGCAGTAGTTGTCTAGAGTGCAGCAGTAGTTGTGTGGAAGCAGCGGTAGTTGTGTGGATGCAGAAGTAGTCGTGTGGGTGCAGCAGTAGTTGTGTGGATGTAGCAGTAGTTGTGTGGATGCAGCAGTAGTTGTATGGATGCAGCAGTAGTTGTGGATATAGAGGTAGTTGTGTGGACACAGCAGTAGTTGTCTAGAATGCAGCAGTAGTTGTGTGGAAGCAGCGGTAGTTGTGTGGATGCAGAAATAGTTGTGTGGGTGCATCAGTAGTTGTGTGGATGTAGCAGTAGTTGTGTGGATGCAGCGGTAGTTGTGTGGATGTAGCAGTAGTTGTGTGGATACAGCAGTAGTTGTGTGGGTGCAGTGGTAGTTGTGTGGGTGCAGCGGTAGTTGTGTGGATGCAGTGGTAGTTGTGTGGATGCAGCAGTAGTTGTGTGGATGCAGCATTAGTTGTGGATACAGAAGTAGTTGTGTGGATGCAGCAGTAGTTGTCTAGAATGCAGCAGTAGTTGTGTGGAAGCAGCAGTAGTTGTGTGGATGCAGAAGTAGTTGTGTGGGTGCAGCAGTAGTTGTGAGGATGTAGCAGTAGTTGTGTGGATGTAGTAGTAGTTGTGTGGATGCAGCGGTAGTTGTGTGGATGCAGCAGTAGTTGTGGATACAGAAGTAGTTGTGTGGATGCAGCAGTAGTTGTCTAGAATGCAGCAGTAGTTGTGTGGAAGCAGCGGTAGTTGTGTGGATGCAGAAGTAGTCGTGTGGGTGCAGCAGTAGTTGTGTGGATGTAGCAGTAGTTGTGTGGATGCAGCAGTAGTTGTATGGATGCAGCAGTAGTTGTGGATACAGAAGTAGTTGTGGATGCAGCAGTAGTTGTGTGGATTCAGCAGTAGTTGTGGATGTAGTAGTAGTCATATGGATGCAGCGGTAGTTGTGTGGGTGCAACAGTAGTTGTGTGGATGCAGCAGTAGTTGTGGATGCAGAAATAGTTGTGTGGATGCAGCAGTAGTTGTATGGATGCAGCAGTAGTTGTGGATATAGAGGTAGTTGTGTGGTTGCAGCAGTAGTTGTCTAGAATGCAGCAGTAGTTGTGTGGAAGTAGCGGTAGTTGTGTGGATGCAGAAGTAGTTGTGTGGGTGCATCAGTAGTTGTGTGGATGTAGCAGTAGTTGTGTGGATGTAGCAGTAGTTGTGTGGATACAGCAGTAGTTGTGTGGGTGCAGCGGTAGTTGTGTGGGTGCAGCGGTAGTTGTGTGGGTGCAGCGGTAGTTGTGTGGATGTAGCAGTAGTTGTGTGGGTGCAGCGGTAGTTGTGTGGATGCAGCAGCAGTTGTGTGGATGCAGTGGTAGTTGTGTGGATGCAGCAGTAGTTGTATGGATGCAGCAGTAGTTGTGGATATAGAGGTAGTTGTGTGGGTGCAGCAGTAGTTGTCTAGAATGCAGCAGTAGTTGTGTGGAACTAGCGGTAGTTGTGTGGATGCAGAAGTAGTTGTGTGGGTGCATCAGTAGTTGTGTGGATGTAGCAGTAGTTGTGTGGATGTAGCAGTAGTTGTGTGGATACAGCAGTAGTTTTGTGGGTGCAGCGGTAGTTGTGTGGGTGCAGCGGTAGTTGTGTGGGTGCAGCGGTAGTTGTGTAGATGTAGCAGTAGTTGTGTGGGTGCAGCGGTAGTTGTGTGGATGCAGCAGTAGATGCATGGATCCAGCAGTAGTTGTGTGGATGCAGAAATAGTTGTGTGGGTGCATCAGTAGTTGTGTGGATGTAGCAGTAGTTGTGTGGATGCAGCGGTAGTTGTGTGGATGTAGCAGTAGTTGTGTGGATACAGCAGTAGTTGTGTGGGTGCAGCGGTAGTTGTGTGGGTGCAGCGGTAGTTGTGTGGATGTAGCAGTAGTTGTATGGGTGCAGCGGTAGTTGTGTGGATGCAGCAGTAGATGCATGGATCCAGCAGTAGTTGTGTGGATGATGAAATAGTTGTGTGGGTGCATCAGTAGTTGTGTGGATGTAGCAGTAGTTGTGTGGATGCAGCGGTAGTTGTGTGGATGTAGCAGTAGTTGTGTGGATACAGCAGTAGTTGTGTGGGTGCAGTGGTAGTTGTGTGGGTGCAGCGGTAGTTGTGTGGATGCAGTGGTAGTTGTGGATACAGAAGTAGTTGTGTGGATGCAGCAGTAGTTGTCTAGAATGCAGCAGTAGTTGTGTGGAAGCAGCGGTAGTTGTGTGGATGCAGAAGTAGTCGTGTGGGTGCAGCAGTAGTTGTGTGGATGTAGCAGTAGTTGTGTGGATGCAGCAGTAGTTGTATGGATGCAGCAGTAGTTGTGGATACAGAAGTAGTTGTGTGGATGCAGCAGTAGTTGTCTAGAATGCAGCAGTAGTTGTATGGATGCAGCAGTAGTTGTGGATATAGAGGTAGTTGTGTGGATGCAGAAGTAGTTGTCTAGAATGCAGCAGTAGTTGTGTGGAAGTAGCGGTAGTTGTGTGGATGCAGAAGTAGTTGTCTAGAATGTAGCAGTAGTTGTGTGGAAGCAGCGGTAGTTGTGTGGATGCAGAAATAGTTGTGTGGGTGCATCAGTAATTGTGTGGATGTAGCAGTAGTTGTGTGGATGCAGCGGTAGTTGTGTGGATGTAGCAGTAGTTGTGTGGATACAGCAGTAGTTGTGTGGGTGCAGTGGTAGTTGTGTGGGTGCAGCGGTAGTTGTGTGGATGCAGTGGTAGTTGTGTGGATGCAGCAGTAGTTGTGTGGATGCAGTGGTAGTTGTGTGGATGCAGCAGTAGTTGTGTGGAAGCAGCCGTAGTTGTGTGGATGCAGAAGTAGTCGTGTGGGTGCAGCAGTAGTTGTGTGGATGTAGAAGTAGTTGTGTGGGTGCAGCAGTAGTTGTATGGATGCAGCAGTAGTTGTGGATACAGAAGTAGTTGTGGATTCAGCAGTAGTTGTGGGTGTAGTAGTAGTCATACGGATGCAGCGGTAGTTGTGTGGGTGAAACAGTAGTTGTGTGGATGCAGCAGTAGTTGTGTGGATGTAGCAGTAGTTGTGTGGAAGCAGCGGTAGTTGTGTGGATGCAGACGTAGTTGTGTGGATGTAGCAGTAGTTGTGGATACAGAAGTAGTTGTGTGGATGCAGCAGTAGTTGTCTAGAATGCAGCAGTAGTTGTGTGGAAGCAGCGGTAGTTGTGTGGATGCAGAAGTAGTCGTGTGGGTGCAGCAGTAGTTGTGTGGATGTAGCAGTAGTTGTGTGGATGCAGCAGTAGTTGTATGGATGCAGCAGTAGTTGTGGATACAGAAGTAGTTGTGGATGCAGCAGTAGTTGTGTGGATGTAGCAGTAGTTGTGTGGATGTAGTAGTAGTTGTGTGGATGCAGCGGTAGTTGTGTGGATGTAGCAGTAGTTGTGTGGATACAGCAGTAGTTGTGTGGGTGCAGTGGTAGTTGTGTGGGTGCAGCGGTAGTTGTGTGGATGCAGTGGTAGTTGTGTGGATGCAGCAGTAGTTGTGTGGATGCAGCATTAGTTGTGGATACAGAAGTAGTTGTGTGGACGCAGCAGTAGTTGTCTAGAATGTAGCAGTAGTTGTGTGGAAGCAGCGGTAGTTGTGTGGATGCAGACGTAGTTGTGTGGATGTAGCAGTAGTTGTGTGGATGCAGCAGTAGTTGTGTGGATATAGCAGTAGTTGTCTAGGATGCAGCAGTAGTTGTGTGGATGCAGCAGTAGTTGTATGGATGCAGCAGTAGTTGTGGATATAGAGGTAGTTGTGTGGACGCAGCAGTAGTTGTGTGGATGCAGCAGTAGTTGTGGATGTAGTAGTAGTCGTATGGATGCAGCGGTAGTTGTGCGGATGCAACAGTAGTTGTGTGGATGCAGCAGTAGTTGTGGATGGAGAAATAGTTGTGTGGATGCAGCAGCAGTTGTGTGGATGCAGTGGTACTTGTGTGGATGCAGCAGTAGTTGTATGGATGCAGCATTAGTTGTGGATACAGAAGTAGTTGTGTGGATGCAGCAGTAGTTGTCTAGAATGCAGCAGTAGTTGTGTGGAAGCAGCAGTAGTTGTGTGGATGCAGAAGTAGTTGTGTGGGTGCAGCAGTAGTTGTGTGGATGTAGCAGTATTTGTGTGGATGTAGTAGTAGATGTGTGGATGCAGCGGTAGTTGTGTGGATGTAGCAGTAGTTGTGTGGATACAGCGGTAGTTGTGTGGATGCAGTGGTAGTTGTGTGGATGCAGCAGTAGTTGTATGGATGCAGCAGTAGTTGTGGATACAGAAGTAGTTGTGTGGATGCAGCAGTAGTTGTCTAGAATGCAGCAGTAGTTGTGTGGAAGCAGCGGTAGTTGTGTGGATGTAGCAGTAGTTGTGTGGATACAGCGGTAGTTGTGTGGATGCAGTGGTAGTTGTGTGGATGCAGCAGTAGTTGTATGGATGCAGCAGTAGTTGTGGATACAGAAGTAGTTGTGTGGATGCAGCAGTAGTTGTCTAGAATGCAGCAGTAGTTGTGTGGAAGCAGCGGTAGTTGTGTGGATGCAGAAGTAGTCGTGTGGGTGCAGCGGTAGTTGTGCGGATGCAACAGTAGTTGTGAGGATCCAGCAGTAGTTGTGTGGGTGCAGCGGTAGTTGTGTGGATGTAGCAGTACTTGTGTGGGTGCAGCGGTAGTTGTGTGGATGCAGCAGCAGTTGTGTGGATGCAGTGGTAGTTGTGTGGATCCAGCAGTAGTTGTATGGATGCAGCCGTAGTTGTGCATATAGAGGTAGTTGTGTGGGTGCAGCAGTAGTTGTCTAGAATGCAGCAGTAGTTGTGTGGAAGTAGCGGTAGTTGTGTGGATGCAGAAGTACTTGTGTGGGTGCATCAGTAGTTGTGTGGATGTAGCAGTAGTTGTGTAGATGTAGCAGTAGTTGTGTGGATACAGCAGTAGTTGTGTGGGTGCAGCGGTAGTTGTGTGGGTGCAGCGGTAGATGTGTGGGTGCAGCGGTAGTTGTGTGGATGTAGCAGTAGTTGTGTGGGTGCAGCGGTAGTTTTGTGGATGCAGCAGTAGATGCATGGATCCAGCAGTAGTTGTGTGGATGCAGTGGTAGTTGTGTGGATGCAGCAGTAGTTGTATGGATGCAGCAGTAGTTGTGGATACAGAAGTAGTTGTGTGGATGCAGCAGTAGTTGTCTAGAATGCAGCAGTAGTTGTGTGGAAGCATCGGTAGTTGTGTGGTTGCAGAAGTAGTCGTGTGGGTGCAGCAGTAGTTGTGTGGATGTAGAAGTAGTTGTGTGGATGCAGCAGTAGTTGTGTGGATGCAGCAGTAGTTGTGTGGGTGCAGTGGTAGTTGTGTGGGTGCAGCGGTAGTTGTGTGGATGCAGTGGTAGTTGTGGATACAGAAGTAGTTGTGTGGATGCAGCAGTAGTTGTCTAGAATGCAGCAGTAGTTGTGTGGAAGCAGCGGTAGTTGTGTGGATGCGGAAGTAGTCGTGTGGGTGCAGCGGTAGTTGTGCGGATGCAACAGTAGTTGTGTGGATCCAGCAGTAGTTGTGTGGGTGCAGCGGTAGTTGTGTGGATGTAGCAGTAGTTGTGTGGAAGCAGCGGTAGTTGTGTGGATGCAGAAGTAGTTGTGTGGATGTAGCAGTAGTTGTGTGGATACAGCAGTAGTTTTGTGGGTGCAGCGGTAGTTGTGTGGGTGCAGCGGTAGTTGTGTGGGTGCAGCGGTAGTTGTGTGGGTGCAGCAGTAGATGCATGGATCCAGCAGTAGTTGTGTGGATGCAGTGGTAGTTGTGTGGATGCAGCAGTAGTTGTATGGATGCATCATTAGTTGTGGATACAGAAGTAGTTGTGTGGATGCAGCAGTAGTTGTCTAGAATGCAGCAGTAGTTGTGTGGAAGCAGCAGTAGTTGTGTGGATGCAGAAGTAGTTGTGTGGGTGCAGAAGTAGTTGTGTGGATGTAGCAGTAGTTGTGTGGATGCAGCAGTAGTTGTGTGGATATAGCAGTAGTTGTCTAGGATGCAGCAGTAGTTGTGTGGATGCAGCAGTAGTTGTATGGATGCAGCAGTAGTTGTGGATATAGAGGTAGTTGTGTGGACGCAGCAGTAGTTGTGTGGATGCAGCAGTAGTTGTGGATGTAGTAGTAGTCGTATGGATGCAGCGGTAGTTGTGCGGATGCAACAGTAGTTGTGTGGATGCAGCAGTAGTTGTGGATGGAGAAATAGTTGTGTGGATGCAGCAGCAGTTGTGTGGATGCAGTGGTACTTGTGTGGATGCAGCAGTAGTTGTATGGATGCAGCATTAGTTGTGGATACAGAAGTAGTTGTGTGGATGCAGCAGTAGTTGTCTAGAATGCAGCAGTAGTTGTGTGGAAGCAGCAGTAGTTGTGTGGATGCAGAAGTAGTTGTGTGGGTGCAGCAGTAGTTGTGTGGATGTAGCAGTATTTGTGTGGATGTAGTAGTAGATGTGTGGATGCAGCGGTAGTTGTGTGGATGTAGCAGTAGTTGTGTGGATACAGCGGTAGTTGTGTGGATGCAGTGGTAGTTGTGTGGATGCAGCAGTAGTTGTATGGATGCAGCAGTAGTTGTGGATACAGAAGTAGTTGTGTGGATGCAGCAGTAGTTGTCTAGAATGCAGCAGTAGTTGTGTGGAAGCAGCGGTAGTTGTGTGGATGTAGCAGTAGTTGTGTGGATACAGCGGTAGTTGTGTGGATGCAGTGGTAGTTGTGTGGATGCAGCAGTAGTTGTATGGATGCAGCAGTAGTTGTGGATACAGAAGTAGTTGTGTGGATGCAGCAGTAGTTGTCTAGAATGCAGCAGTAGTTGTGTGGAAGCAGCGGTAGTTGTGTGGATGCAGAAGTAGTCGTGTGGGTGCAGCGGTAGTTGTGCGGATGCAACAGTAGTTGTGAGGATCCAGCAGTAGTTGTGTGGGTGCAGCGGTAGTTGTGTGGATGTAGCAGTACTTGTGTGGGTGCAGCGGTAGTTGTGTGGATGCAGCAGCAGTTGTGTGGATGCAGTGGTAGTTGTGTGGATCCAGCAGTAGTTGTATGGATGCAGCCGTAGTTGTGCATATAGAGGTAGTTGTGTGGGTGCAGCAGTAGTTGTCTAGAATGCAGCAGTAGTTGTGTGGAAGTAGCGGTAGTTGTGTGGATGCAGAAGTACTTGTGTGGGTGCATCAGTAGTTGTGTGGATGTAGCAGTAGTTGTGTAGATGTAGCAGTAGTTGTGTGGATACAGCAGTAGTTGTGTGGGTGCAGCGGTAGTTGTGTGGGTGCAGCGGTAGATGTGTGGGTGCAGCGGTAGTTGTGTGGATGTAGCAGTAGTTGTGTGGGTGCAGCGGTAGTTTTGTGGATGCAGCAGTAGATGCATGGATCCAGCAGTAGTTGTGTGGATGCAGTGGTAGTTGTGTGGATGCAGCAGTAGTTGTATGGATGCAGCAGTAGTTGTGGATACAGAAGTAGTTGTGTGGATGCAGCAGTAGTTGTCTAGAATGCAGCAGTAGTTGTGTGGAAGCATCGGTAGTTGTGTGGTTGCAGAAGTAGTCGTGTGGGTGCAGCAGTAGTTGTGTGGATGTAGAAGTAGTTGTGTGGATGCAGCAGTAGTTGTGTGGATGCAGCAGTAGTTGTGGATATAGAGGTAGTTGTGTGGACGCAGCAGTAGTTGTCTAGAATGTAGCAGTAGTTGTGTGGAAGCAGCGGTAGTTGTGTGGATGCAGACGTAGTTGTGTGGATGTAGCAGTAGTTGTGTGGATACAGCAGTAGTTTTGTGGGTGCAGCGGTAGTTGTGTGGGTGCAGCGGTAGTTTTGTGGGTGCAGCGGTAGTTGTGTGGGTGCAGCAGTAGATGCATGGATCCAGCAGTAGTTGTGTGGATGCAGTGGTAGTTGTGTGGATGTAGCAGTAGTTGTATGGATGCAGCATTAGTTGTGGATACAGAAGTAGTTGTGTGGATGCAGCAGTAGTTGTCTAGAATGCAGCAGTAGTTGTGTGGAAGCAGCAGTAGTTGTGTGGATGCAGAAGTAGTTGTGTGGGTGCAGCAGTAGTTGTGTGGATGTAGCAGTAGTTGTGTGGATGCAGCAGTAGTTGTGTGGATATAGCAGTAGTTGTCTAGGATGCAGCAGTAGTTGTGTGGATGCAGCAGTAGTTGTATGGATGCAGCAGTAGTTGTGGATATAGAGGTAGTTGTGTGGATGCAGCAGTAGTTGTGTGGATGCAGCAGTAGTTGTGCGGATGCAACAGTAGTTGTGTGGATGCAGCAGTAGTTGTGGATGCAGAGATAGTTATGTGGATGCAGCAGCAGTTGTGTGGATGCAGTGGTAGTTGTGTGGATGCAGCAGTAGTTGTATGGATGCAGCAGTAGTTGTGGATGTAGAGGTAGTTGTGTGGGTGCAGCAGTAGTTGTCTAGAATGCGGCAGTAGTTGTGTGGAAGTAGCGGTAGTTGTGTGGATGCAGAAGTAGTGGTGTGGGTGCATCAGTAGTTGTGTGGATGTAGCAGTAGTTGTGTGGATGTAGCAGTAGTTGTGTGGATGCAGCGGTAGTTGTGTGGGTGCAGCCGTAGTTGTGTGGATGCAGCAGTAGTTGTGTGGGTGCAGCGGTAGTTGTGTGGATGCAGCAGTAGATGCATGGATCCAGCAGTAGTTGTGTGGATGCAGTGGTGGTTGTGTGGATGCAGCAGTAGTTGTATGGATGCAGCAGTAGTTGTGGATACAGAAGTAGTTGTGTGGATGCAGCAGTAGTTGTCTAGAGTGCAGCAGTAGTTGTGTGGAAGCAGCGGTAGTTGTGTGGATGCAGAAGTAGTCGTGTGGGTGCAGCAGTAGTTGTGTGGATGTAGCAGTAGTTGTGTGGATGCAGCAGTAGTTGTATGGATGCAGCAGTAGTTGTGGATATAGAGGTAGTTGTGTGGACACAGCAGTAGTTGTCTAGAATGCAGCAGTAGTTGTGTGGAAGCAGCGGTAGTTGTGTGGATGCAGAAATAGTTGTGTGGGTGCATCAGTAGTTGTGTGGATGTAGCAGTAGTTGTGTGGATGCAGCGGTAGTTGTGTGGATGTAGCAGTAGTTGTGTGGATACAGCAGTAGTTGTGTGGGTGCAGTGGTAGTTGTGTGGGTGCAGCGGTAGTTGTGTGGATGCAGTGGTAGTTGTGTGGATGCAGCAGTAGTTGTGTGGATGCAGCATTAGTTGTGGATACAGAAGTAGTTGTGTGGATGCAGCAGTAGTTGTCTAGAATGCAGCAGTAGTTGTGTGGAAGCAGCAGTAGTTGTGTGGATGCAGAAGTAGTTGTGTGGGTGCAGCAGTAGTTGTGAGGATGTAGCAGTAGTTGTGTGGATGTAGTAGTAGTTGTGTGGATGCAGCGGTAGTTGTGTGGATGCAGCAGTAGTTGTGGATACAGAAGTAGTTGTGTGGATGCAGCAGTAGTTGTCTAGAATGCAGCAGTAGTTGTGTGGAAGCAGCGGTAGTTGTGTGGATGCAGAAGTAGTCGTGTGGGTGCAGCAGTAGTTGTGTGGATGTAGCAGTAGTTGTGTGGATGCAGCAGTAGTTGTATGGATGCAGCAGTAGTTGTGGATACAGAAGTAGTTGTGGATGCAGCAGTAGTTGTGTGGATTCAGCAGTAGTTGTGGATGTAGTAGTAGTCATATGGATGCAGCGGTAGTTGTGTGGGTGCAACAGTAGTTGTGTGGATGCAGCAGTAGTTGTGGATGCAGAAATAGTTGTGTGGATGCAGCAGTAGTTGTATGGATGCAGCAGTAGTTGTGGATATAGAGGTAGTTGTGTGGTTGCAGCAGTAGTTGTCTAGAATGCAGCAGTAGTTGTGTGGAAGTAGCGGTAGTTGTGTGGATGCAGAAGTAGTTGTGTGGGTGCATCAGTAGTTGTGTGGATGTAGCAGTAGTTGTGTGGATGTAGCAGTAGTTGTGTGGATACAGCAGTAGTTGTGTGGGTGCAGCGGTAGTTGTGTGGGTGCAGCGGTAGTTGTGTGGGTGCAGCGGTAGTTGTGTGGATGTAGCAGTAGTTGTGTGGGTGCAGCGGTAGTTGTGTGGATGCAGCAGCAGTTGTGTGGATGCAGTGGTAGTTGTGTGGATGCAGCAGTAGTTGTATGGATGCAGCAGTAGTTGTGGATATAGAGGTAGTTGTGTGGGTGCAGCAGTAGTTGTCTAGAATGCAGCAGTAGTTGTGTGGAACTAGCGGTAGTTGTGTGGATGCAGAAGTAGTTGTGTGGGTGCATCAGTAGTTGTGTGGATGTAGCAGTAGTTGTGTGGATGTAGCAGTAGTTGTGTGGATACAGCAGTAGTTTTGTGGGTGCAGCGGTAGTTGTGTGGGTGCAGCGGTAGTTGTGTGGGTGCAGCGGTAGTTGTGTAGATGTAGCAGTAGTTGTGTGGGTGCAGCGGTAGTTGTGTGGATGCAGCAGTAGATGCATGGATCCAGCAGTAGTTGTGTGGATGCAGAAATAGTTGTGTGGGTGCATCAGTAGTTGTGTGGATGTAGCAGTAGTTGTGTGGATGCAGCGGTAGTTGTGTGGATGTAGCAGTAGTTGTGTGGATACAGCAGTAGTTGTGTGGGTGCAGCGGTAGTTGTGTGGATGTAGCAGTAGTTGTGTGGAAGCAGCGGTAGTTGTGTGGATGCAGAAGTAGTTGTGTGGATGTAGCAGTAGTTGTGTGGATACAGCAGTAGTTTTGTGGGTGCAGCGGTAGTTGTGTGGGTGCAGCGGTAGTTGTGTGGGTGCAGCGGTAGTTGTGTGGGTGCAGCAGTAGATGCATGGATCCAGCAGTAGTTGTGTGGATGCAGTGGTAGTTGTGTGGATGCAGCAGTAGTTGTATGGATGCAGCATTAGTTGTGGATACAGAAGTAGTTGTGTGGATGCAGCAGTAGTTGTCTAGAATGCAGCAGTAGTTGTGTGGAAGCAGCAGTAGTTGTGTGGATGCAGAAGTAGTTGTGTGGGTGCAGAAGTAGTTGTGTGGATGTAGCAGTAGTTGTGTGGATGCAGCAGTAGTTGTGTGGATATAGCAGTAGTTGTCTAGGATGCAGCAGTAGTTGTGTGGATGCAGCAGTAGTTGTATGGATGCAGCAGTAGTTGTGGATATAGAGGTAGTTGTGTGGACGCAGCAGTAGTTGTGTGGATGCAGCAGTAGTTGTGGATGTAGTAGTAGTCGTATGGATGCAGCGGTAGTTGTGCGGATGCAACAGTAGTTGTGTGGATGCAGCAGTAGTTGTGGATGGAGAAATAGTTGTGTGGATGCAGCAGCAGTTGTGTGGATGCAGTGGTACTTGTGTGGATGCAGCAGTAGTTGTATGGATGCAGCATTAGTTGTGGATACAGAAGTAGTTGTGTGGATGCAGCAGTAGTTGTCTAGAATGCAGCAGTAGTTGTGTGGAAGCAGCAGTAGTTGTGTGGATGCAGAAGTAGTTGTGTGGGTGCAGCAGTAGTTGTGTGGATGTAGCAGTATTTGTGTGGATGTAGTAGTAGATGTGTGGATGCAGCGGTAGTTGTGTGGATGTAGCAGTAGTTGTGTGGATACAGCGGTAGTTGTGTGGATGCAGTGGTAGTTGTGTGGATGCAGCAGTAGTTGTATGGATGCAGCAGTAGTTGTGGATACAGAAGTAGTTGTGTGGATGCAGCAGTAGTTGTCTAGAATGCAGCAGTAGTTGTGTGGAAGCAGCGGTAGTTGTGTGGATGTAGCAGTAGTTGTGTGGATACAGCGGTAGTTGTGTGGATGCAGTGGTAGTTGTGTGGATGCAGCAGTAGTTGTATGGATGCAGCAGTAGTTGTGGATACAGAAGTAGTTGTGTGGATGCAGCAGTAGTTGTCTAGAATGCAGCAGTAGTTGTGTGGAAGCAGCGGTAGTTGTGTGGATGCAGAAGTAGTCGTGTGGGTGCAGCGGTAGTTGTGCGGATGCAACAGTAGTTGTGAGGATCCAGCAGTAGTTGTGGGGGTGCAGCGGTAGTTGTGTGGATGTAGCAGTACTTGTGTGGGTGCAGCGGTAGTTGTGTGGATGCAGCAGCAGTTGTGTGGATGCAGTGGTAGTTGTGTGGATCCAGCAGTAGTTGTATGGATGCAGCCGTAGTTGTGCATATAGAGGTAGTTGTGTGGGTGCAGCAGTAGTTGTCTAGAATGCAGCAGTAGTTGTGTGGAAGTAGCGGTAGTTGTGTGGATGCAGAAGTACTTGTGTGGGTGCATCAGTAGTTGTGTGGATGTAGCAGTAGTTGTGTAGATGTAGCAGTAGTTGTGTGGATACAGCAGTAGTTGTGTGGGTGCAGCGGTAGTTGTGTGGGTGCAGCGGTAGATGTGTGGGTGCAGCGGTAGTTGTGTGGATGTAGCAGTAGTTGTGTGGGTGCAGCGGTAGTTTTGTGGATGCAGCAGTAGATGCATGGATCCAGCAGTAGTTGTGTGGATGCAGTGGTAGTTGTGTGGATGCAGCAGTAGTTGTATGGATGCAGCAGTAGTTGTGGATACAGAAGTAGTTGTGTGGATGCAGCAGTAGTTGTCTAGAATGCAGCAGTAGTTGTGTGGAAGCATCGGTAGTTGTGTGGTTGCAGAAGTAGTCGTGTGGGTGCAGCAGTAGTTGTGTGGATGTAGAAGTAGTTGTGTGGATGCAGCAGTAGTTGTGTGGATGCAGCAGTAGTTGTGGATATAGAGGTAGTTGTGTGGACGCAGCAGTAGTTGTCTAGAATGTAGCAGTAGTTGTGTGGAAGCAGCGGTAGTTGTGTGGATGCAGACGTAGTTGTGTGGATGTAGCAGTAGTTGTGTGGATACAGCAGTAGTTTTGTGGGTGCAGCGGTAGTTGTGTGGGTGCAGCGGTAGTTTTGTGGGTGCAGCGGTAGTTGTGTGGGTGCAGCAGTAGATGCATGGATCCAGCAGTAGTTGTGTGGATGCAGTGGTAGTTGTGTGGATGTAGCAGTAGTTGTATGGATGCTGCATTAGTTGTGGATACAGAAGTAGTTGTGTGGATGCAGCAGTAGTTGTCTAGAATGCAGCAGTAGTTGTGTGGAAGCAGCAGTAGTTGTGTGGATGCAGAAGTAGTTGTGTGGGTGCAGCAGTAGTTGTGTGGATGTAGCAGTAGTTGTGTGGATGCAGCAGTAGTTGTGTGGATATAGCAGTAGTTGTCTAGGATGCAGCAGTAGTTGTGTGGATGCAGCAGTAGTTGTATGGATGCAGCAGTAGTTGTGGATATAGAGGTAGTTGTGTGGATGCAGCAGTAGTTGTGTGGATGCAGCAGTAGTTGTGCGGATGCAACAGTAGTTGTGTGGATGCAGCAGTAGTTGTGGATGCAGAGATAGTTATGTGGATGCAGCAGCAGTTGTGTGGATGCAGTGGTAGTTGTGTGGATGCAGCAGTAGTTGTATGGATGCAGCAGTAGTTGTGGATGTAGAGGTAGTTGTGTGGGTGCAGCAGTAGTTGTCTAGAATGCGGCAGTAGTTGTGTGGAAGTAGCGGTAGTTGTGTGGATGCAGAAGTAGTGGTGTGGGTGCATCAGTAGTTGTGTGGATGTAGCAGTAGTTGTGTGGATGTAGCAGTAGTTGTGTGGATGCAGCGGTAGTTGTGTGGGTGCAGCCGTAGTTGTGTGGATGCAGCAGTAGTTGTGTGGGTGCAGCGGTAGTTGTGTGGATGCAGCAGTAGATGCATGGATCCAGCAGTAGTTGTGTGGATGCAGTGGTGGTTGTGTGGATGCAGCAGTAGTTGTATGGATGCAGCAGTAGTTGTGGATACAGAAGTAGTTGTGTGGATGCAGCAGTAGTTGTCTAGAGTGCAGCAGTAGTTGTGTGGAAGCAGCGGTAGTTGTGTGGATGCAGAAGTAGTCGTGTGGGTGCAGCAGTAGTTGTGTGGATGTAGCAGTAGTTGTGTGGATGCAGCAGTAGTTGTATGGATGCAGCAGTAGTTGTGGATATAGAGGTAGTTGTGTGGACACAGCAGTAGTTGTCTAGAATGCAGCAGTAGTTGTGTGGAAGCAGCGGTAGTTGTGTGGATGCAGAAATAGTTGTGTGGGTGCATCAGTAGTTGTGTGGATGTAGCAGTAGTTGTGTGGATGCAGCGGTAGTTGTGTGGATGTAGCAGTAGTTGTGTGGATACAGCAGTAGTTGTGTGGGTGCAGTGGTAGTTGTGTGGGTGCAGCGGTAGTTGTGTGGATGCAGTGGTAGTTGTGTGGATGCAGCAGTAGTTGTGTGGATGCAGCATTAGTTGTGGATACAGAAGTAGTTGTGTGGATGCAGCAGTAGTTGTCTAGAATGCAGCAGTAGTTGTGTGGAAGCAGCAGTAGTTGTGTGGATGCAGAAGTAGTTGTGTGGGTGCAGCAGTAGTTGTGAGGATGTAGCAGTAGTTGTGTGGATGTAGTAGTAGTTGTGTGGATGCAGCGGTAGTTGTGTGGATGCAGCAGTAGTTGTGGATACAGAAGTAGTTGTGTGGATGCAGCAGTAGTTGTCTAGAATGCAGCAGTAGTTGTGTGGAAGCAGCGGTAGTTGTGTGGATGCAGAAGTAGTCGTGTGGGTGCAGCAGTAGTTGTGTGGATGTAGCAGTAGTTGTGTGGATGCAGCAGTAGTTGTATGGATGCAGCAGTAGTTGTGGATACAGAAGTAGTTGTGGATGCAGCAGTAGTTGTGTGGATTCAGCAGTAGTTGTGGATGTAGTAGTAGTCATATGGATGCAGCGGTAGTTGTGTGGGTGCAACAGTAGTTGTGTGGATGCAGCAGTAGTTGTGGATGCAGAAATAGTTGTGTGGATGCAGCAGTAGTTGTATGGATGCAGCAGTAGTTGTGGATATAGAGGTAGTTGTGTGGTTGCAGCAGTAGTTGTCTAGAATGCAGCAGTAGTTGTGTGGAAGTAGCGGTAGTTGTGTGGATGCAGAAGTAGTTGTGTGGGTGCATCAGTAGTTGTGTGGATGTAGCAGTAGTTGTGTGGATGTAGCAGTAGTTGTGTGGATACAGCAGTAGTTGTGTGGGTGCAGCGGTAGTTGTGTGGGTGCAGCGGTAGTTGTGTGGGTGCAGCGGTAGTTGTGTGGATGTAGCAGTAGTTGTGTGGGTGCAGCGGTAGTTGTGTGGATGCAGCAGCAGTTGTGTGGATGCAGTGGTAGTTGTGTGGATGCAGCAGTAGTTGTATGGATGCAGCAGTAGTTGTGGATATAGAGGTAGTTGTGTGGGTGCAGCAGTAGTTGTCTAGAATGCAGCAGTAGTTGTGTGGAACTAGCGGTAGTTGTGTGGATGCAGAAGTAGTTGTGTGGGTGCATCAGTAGTTGTGTGGATGTAGCAGTAGTTGTGTGGATGTAGCAGTAGTTGTGTGGATACAGCAGTAGTTTTGTGGGTGCAGCGGTAGTTGTGTGGGTGCAGCGGTAGTTGTGTGGGTGCAGCGGTAGTTGTGTAGATGTAGCAGTAGTTGTGTGGGTGCAGCGGTAGTTGTGTGGATGCAGCAGTAGATGCATGGATCCAGCAGTAGTTGTGTGGATGCAGAAATAGTTGTGTGGGTGCATCAGTAGTTGTGTGGATGTAGCAGTAGTTGTGTGGATGCAGCGGTAGTTGTGTGGATGTAGCAGTAGTTGTGTGGATACAGCAGTAGTTGTGTGGGTGCAGCGGTAGTTGTGTGGGTGCAGCGGTAGTTGTGTGGATGTAGCAGTAGTTGTATGGGTGCAGCGGTAGTTGTGTGGATGCAGCAGTAGATGCATGGATCCAGCAGTAGTTGTGTGGATGATGAAATAGTTGTGTGGGTGCATCAGTAGTTGTGTGGATGTAGCAGTAGTTGTGTGGATGCAGCGGTAGTTGTGTGGATGTAGCAGTAGTTGTGTGGATACAGCAGTAGTTGTGTGGGTGCAGTGGTAGTTGTGTGGGTGCAGCGGTAGTTGTGTGGATGCAGTGGTAGTTGTGGATACAGAAGTAGTTGTGTGGATGCAGCAGTAGTTGTCTAGAATGCAGCAGTAGTTGTGTGGAAGCAGCGGTAGTTGTGTGGATGCAGAAGTAGTCGTGTGGGTGCAGCAGTAGTTGTGTGGATGTAGCAGTAGTTGTGTGGATGCAGCAGTAGTTGTATGGATGCAGCAGTAGTTGTGGATACAGAAGTAGTTGTGTGGATGCAGCAGTAGTTGTCTAGAATGCAGCAGTAGTTGTATGGATGCAGCAGTAGTTGTGGATATAGAGGTAGTTGTGTGGATGCAGAAGTAGTTGTCTAGAATGCAGCAGTAGTTGTGTGGAAGTAGCGGTAGTTGTGTGGATGCAGAAGTAGTTGTCTAGAATGTAGCAGTAGTTGTGTGGAAGCAGCGGTAGTTGTGTGGATGCAGAAATAGTTGTGTGGGTGCATCAGTAATTGTGTGGATGTAGCAGTAGTTGTGTGGATGCAGCGGTAGTTGTGTGGATGTAGCAGTAGTTGTGTGGATACAGCAGTAGTTGTGTGGGTGCAGTGGTAGTTGTGTGGGTGCAGCGGTAGTTGTGTGGATGCAGTGGTAGTTGTGTGGATGCAGCAGTAGTTGTGTGGATGCAGTGGTAGTTGTGTGGATGCAGCAGTAGTTGTGTGGAAGCAGCCGTAGTTGTGTGGATGCAGAAGTAGTCGTGTGGGTGCAGCAGTAGTTGTGTGGATGTAGAAGTAGTTGTGTGGGTGCAGCAGTAGTTGTATGGATGCAGCAGTAGTTGTGGATACAGAAGTAGTTGTGGATTCAGCAGTAGTTGTGGGTGTAGTAGTAGTCATACGGATGCAGCGGTAGTTGTGTGGGTGAAACAGTAGTTGTGTGGATGCAGCAGTAGTTGTGTGGATGTAGCAGTAGTTGTGTGGAAGCAGCGGTAGTTGTGTGGATGCAGACGTAGTTGTGTGGATGTAGCAGTAGTTGTGGATACAGAAGTAGTTGTGTGGATGCAGCAGTAGTTGTCTAGAATGCAGCAGTAGTTGTGTGGAAGCAGCGGTAGTTGTGTGGATGCAGAAGTAGTCGTGTGGGTGCAGCAGTAGTTGTGTGGATGTAGCAGTAGTTGTGTGGATGCAGCAGTAGTTGTATGGATGCAGCAGTAGTTGTGGATACAGAAGTAGTTGTGGATGCAGCAGTAGTTGTGTGGATGTAGCAGTAGTTGTGTGGATGTAGTAGTAGTTGTGTGGATGCAGCGGTAGTTGTGTGGATGTAGCAGTAGTTGTGTGGATACAGCAGTAGTTGTGTGGGTGCAGTGGTAGTTGTGTGGGTGCAGCGGTAGTTGTGTGGATGCAGTGGTAGTTGTGTGGATGCAGCAGTAGTTGTGTGGATGCAGCATTAGTTGTGGATACAGAAGTAGTTGTGTGGACGCAGCAGTAGTTGTCTAGAATGTAGCAGTAGTTGTGTGGAAGCAGCGGTAGTTGTGTGGATGCAGACGTAGTTGTGTGGATGTAGCAGTAGTTGTGTGGATGCAGCAGTAGTTGTGTGGATATAGCAGTAGTTGTCTAGGATGCAGCAGTAGTTGTGTGGATGCAGCAGTAGTTGTATGGATGCAGCAGTAGTTGTGGATATAGAGGTAGTTGTGTGGACGCAGCAGTAGTTGTGTGGATGCAGCAGTAGTTGTGGATGTAGTAGTAGTCGTATGGATGCAGCGGTAGTTGTGCGGATGCAACAGTAGTTGTGTGGATGCAGCAGTAGTTGTGGATGGAGAAATAGTTGTGTGGATGCAGCAGCAGTTGTGTGGATGCAGTGGTACTTGTGTGGATGCAGCAGTAGTTGTATGGATGCAGCATTAGTTGTGGATACAGAAGTAGTTGTGTGGATGCAGCAGTAGTTGTCTAGAATGCAGCAGTAGTTGTGTGGAAGCAGCAGTAGTTGTGTGGATGCAGAAGTAGTTGTGTGGGTGCAGCAGTAGTTGTGTGGATGTAGCAGTATTTGTGTGGATGTAGTAGTAGATGTGTGGATGCAGCGGTAGTTGTGTGGATGTAGCAGTAGTTGTGTGGATACAGCGGTAGTTGTGTGGATGCAGTGGTAGTTGTGTGGATGCAGCAGTAGTTGTATGGATGCAGCAGTAGTTGTGGATACAGAAGTAGTTGTGTGGATGCAGCAGTAGTTGTCTAGAATGCAGCAGTAGTTGTGTGGAAGCAGCGGTAGTTGTGTGGATGTAGCAGTAGTTGTGTGGATACAGCGGTAGTTGTGTGGATGCAGTGGTAGTTGTGTGGATGCAGCAGTAGTTGTATGGATGCAGCAGTAGTTGTGGATACAGAAGTAGTTGTGTGGATGCAGCAGTAGTTGTCTAGAATGCAGCAGTAGTTGTGTGGAAGCAGCGGTAGTTGTGTGGATGCAGAAGTAGTCGTGTGGGTGCAGCGGTAGTTGTGCGGATGCAACAGTAGTTGTGAGGATCCAGCAGTAGTTGTGTGGGTGCAGCGGTAGTTGTGTGGATGTAGCAGTACTTGTGTGGGTGCAGCGGTAGTTGTGTGGATGCAGCAGCAGTTGTGTGGATGCAGTGGTAGTTGTGTGGATCCAGCAGTAGTTGTATGGATGCAGCCGTAGTTGTGCATATAGAGGTAGTTGTGTGGGTGCAGCAGTAGTTGTCTAGAATGCAGCAGTAGTTGTGTGGAAGTAGCGGTAGTTGTGTGGATGCAGAAGTACTTGTGTGGGTGCATCAGTAGTTGTGTGGATGTAGCAGTAGTTGTGTAGATGTAGCAGTAGTTGTGTGGATACAGCAGTAGTTGTGTGGGTGCAGCGGTAGTTGTGTGGGTGCAGCGGTAGATGTGTGGGTGCAGCGGTAGTTGTGTGGATGTAGCAGTAGTTGTGTGGGTGCAGCGGTAGTTTTGTGGATGCAGCAGTAGATGCATGGATCCAGCAGTAGTTGTGTGGATGCAGTGGTAGTTGTGTGGATGCAGCAGTAGTTGTATGGATGCAGCAGTAGTTGTGGATACAGAAGTAGTTGTGTGGATGCAGCAGTAGTTGTCTAGAATGCAGCAGTAGTTGTGTGGAAGCATCGGTAGTTGTGTGGTTGCAGAAGTAGTCGTGTGGGTGCAGCAGTAGTTGTGTGGATGTAGAAGTAGTTGTGTGGATGCAGCAGTAGTTGTGTGGATGCAGCAGTAGTTGTGTGGGTGCAGTGGTAGTTGTGTGGGTGCAGCGGTAGTTGTGTGGATGCAGTGGTAGTTGTGGATACAGAAGTAGTTGTGTGGATGCAGCAGTAGTTGTCTAGAATGCAGCAGTAGTTGTGTGGAAGCAGCGGTAGTTGTGTGGATGCGGAAGTAGTCGTGTGGGTGCAGCGGTAGTTGTGCGGATGCAACAGTAGTTGTGTGGATCCAGCAGTAGTTGTGTGGGTGCAGCGGTAGTTGTGTGGATGTAGCAGTAGTTGTGTGGAAGCAGCGGTAGTTGTGTGGATGCAGAAGTAGTTGTGTGGATGTAGCAGTAGTTGTGTGGATACAGCAGTAGTTTTGTGGGTGCAGCGGTAGTTGTGTGGGTGCAGCGGTAGTTGTGTGGGTGCAGCGGTAGTTGTGTGGGTGCAGCAGTAGATGCATGGATCCAGCAGTAGTTGTGTGGATGCAGTGGTAGTTGTGTGGATGCAGCAGTAGTTGTATGGATGCATCATTAGTTGTGGATACAGAAGTAGTTGTGTGGATGCAGCAGTAGTTGTCTAGAATGCAGCAGTAGTTGTGTGGAAGCAGCAGTAGTTGTGTGGATGCAGAAGTAGTTGTGTGGGTGCAGAAGTAGTTGTGTGGATGTAGCAGTAGTTGTGTGGATGCAGCAGTAGTTGTGTGGATATAGCAGTAGTTGTCTAGGATGCAGCAGTAGTTGTGTGGATGCAGCAGTAGTTGTATGGATGCAGCAGTAGTTGTGGATATAGAGGTAGTTGTGTGGACGCAGCAGTAGTTGTGTGGATGCAGCAGTAGTTGTGGATGTAGTAGTAGTCGTATGGATGCAGCGGTAGTTGTGCGGATGCAACAGTAGTTGTGTGGATGCAGCAGTAGTTGTGGATGGAGAAATAGTTGTGTGGATGCAGCAGCAGTTGTGTGGATGCAGTGGTACTTGTGTGGATGCAGCAGTAGTTGTATGGATGCAGCATTAGTTGTGGATACAGAAGTAGTTGTGTGGATGCAGCAGTAGTTGTCTAGAATGCAGCAGTAGTTGTGTGGAAGCAGCAGTAGTTGTGTGGATGCAGAAGTAGTTGTGTGGGTGCAGCAGTAGTTGTGTGGATGTAGCAGTATTTGTGTGGATGTAGTAGTAGATGTGTGGATGCAGCGGTAGTTGTGTGGATGTAGCAGTAGTTGTGTGGATACAGCGGTAGTTGTGTGGATGCAGTGGTAGTTGTGTGGATGCAGCAGTAGTTGTATGGATGCAGCAGTAGTTGTGGATACAGAAGTAGTTGTGTGGATGCAGCAGTAGTTGTCTAGAATGCAGCAGTAGTTGTGTGGAAGCAGCGGTAGTTGTGTGGATGTAGCAGTAGTTGTGTGGATACAGCGGTAGTTGTGTGGATGCAGTGGTAGTTGTGTGGATGCAGCAGTAGTTGTATGGATGCAGCAGTAGTTGTGGATACAGAAGTAGTTGTGTGGATGCAGCAGTAGTTGTCTAGAATGCAGCAGTAGTTGTGTGGAAGCAGCGGTAGTTGTGTGGATGCAGAAGTAGTCGTGTGGGTGCAGCGGTAGTTGTGCGGATGCAACAGTAGTTGTGAGGATCCAGCAGTAGTTGTGTGGGTGCAGCGGTAGTTGTGTGGATGTAGCAGTACTTGTGTGGGTGCAGCGGTAGTTGTGTGGATGCAGCAGCAGTTGTGTGGATGCAGTGGTAGTTGTGTGGATCCAGCAGTAGTTGTATGGATGCAGCCGTAGTTGTGCATATAGAGGTAGTTGTGTGGGTGCAGCAGTAGTTGTCTAGAATGCAGCAGTAGTTGTGTGGAAGTAGCGGTAGTTGTGTGGATGCAGAAGTACTTGTGTGGGTGCATCAGTAGTTGTGTGGATGTAGCAGTAGTTGTGTAGATGTAGCAGTAGTTGTGTGGATACAGCAGTAGTTGTGTGGGTGCAGCGGTAGTTGTGTGGGTGCAGCGGTAGATGTGTGGGTGCAGCGGTAGTTGTGTGGATGTAGCAGTAGTTGTGTGGGTGCAGCGGTAGTTTTGTGGATGCAGCAGTAGATGCATGGATCCAGCAGTAGTTGTGTGGATGCAGTGGTAGTTGTGTGGATGCAGCAGTAGTTGTATGGATGCAGCAGTAGTTGTGGATACAGAAGTAGTTGTGTGGATGCAGCAGTAGTTGTCTAGAATGCAGCAGTAGTTGTGTGGAAGCATCGGTAGTTGTGTGGTTGCAGAAGTAGTCGTGTGGGTGCAGCAGTAGTTGTGTGGATGTAGAAGTAGTTGTGTGGATGCAGCAGTAGTTGTGTGGATGCAGCAGTAGTTGTGGATATAGAGGTAGTTGTGTGGACGCAGCAGTAGTTGTCTAGAATGTAGCAGTAGTTGTGTGGAAGCAGCGGTAGTTGTGTGGATGCAGACGTAGTTGTGTGGATGTAGCAGTAGTTGTGTGGATACAGCAGTAGTTTTGTGGGTGCAGCGGTAGTTGTGTGGGTGCAGCGGTAGTTTTGTGGGTGCAGCGGTAGTTGTGTGGGTGCAGCAGTAGATGCATGGATCCAGCAGTAGTTGTGTGGATGCAGTGGTAGTTGTGTGGATGTAGCAGTAGTTGTATGGATGCAGCATTAGTTGTGGATACAGAAGTAGTTGTGTGGATGCAGCAGTAGTTGTCTAGAATGCAGCAGTAGTTGTGTGGAAGCAGCAGTAGTTGTGTGGATGCAGAAGTAGTTGTGTGGGTGCAGCAGTAGTTGTGTGGATGTAGCAGTAGTTGTGTGGATGCAGCAGTAGTTGTGTGGATATAGCAGTAGTTGTCTAGGATGCAGCAGTAGTTGTGTGGATGCAGCAGTAGTTGTATGGATGCAGCAGTAGTTGTGGATATAGAGGTAGTTGTGTGGATGCAGCAGTAGTTGTGTGGATGCAGCAGTAGTTGTGCGGATGCAACAGTAGTTGTGTGGATGCAGCAGTAGTTGTGGATGCAGAGATAGTTATGTGGATGCAGCAGCAGTTGTGTGGATGCAGTGGTAGTTGTGTGGATGCAGCAGTAGTTGTATGGATGCAGCAGTAGTTGTGGATGTAGAGGTAGTTGTGTGGGTGCAGCAGTAGTTGTCTAGAATGCGGCAGTAGTTGTGTGGAAGTAGCGGTAGTTGTGTGGATGCAGAAGTAGTGGTGTGGGTGCATCAGTAGTTGTGTGGATGTAGCAGTAGTTGTGTGGATGTAGCAGTAGTTGTGTGGATGCAGCGGTAGTTGTGTGGGTGCAGCCGTAGTTGTGTGGATGCAGCAGTAGTTGTGTGGGTGCAGCGGTAGTTGTGTGGATGCAGCAGTAGATGCATGGATCCAGCAGTAGTTGTGTGGATGCAGTGGTGGTTGTGTGGATGCAGCAGTAGTTGTATGGATGCAGCAGTAGTTGTGGATACAGAAGTAGTTGTGTGGATGCAGCAGTAGTTGTCTAGAGTGCAGCAGTAGTTGTGTGGAAGCAGCGGTAGTTGTGTGGATGCAGAAGTAGTCGTGTGGGTGCAGCAGTAGTTGTGTGGATGTAGCAGTAGTTGTGTGGATGCAGCAGTAGTTGTATGGATGCAGCAGTAGTTGTGGATATAGAGGTAGTTGTGTGGACACAGCAGTAGTTGTCTAGAATGCAGCAGTAGTTGTGTGGAAGCAGCGGTAGTTGTGTGGATGCAGAAATAGTTGTGTGGGTGCATCAGTAGTTGTGTGGATGTAGCAGTAGTTGTGTGGATGCAGCGGTAGTTGTGTGGATGTAGCAGTAGTTGTGTGGATACAGCAGTAGTTGTGTGGGTGCAGTGGTAGTTGTGTGGGTGCAGCGGTAGTTGTGTGGATGCAGTGGTAGTTGTGTGGATGCAGCAGTAGTTGTGTGGATGCAGCATTAGTTGTGGATACAGAAGTAGTTGTGTGGATGCAGCAGTAGTTGTCTAGAATGCAGCAGTAGTTGTGTGGAAGCAGCAGTAGTTGTGTGGATGCAGAAGTAGTTGTGTGGGTGCAGCAGTAGTTGTGAGGATGTAGCAGTAGTTGTGTGGATGTAGTAGTAGTTGTGTGGATGCAGCGGTAGTTGTGTGGATGCAGCAGTAGTTGTGGATACAGAAGTAGTTGTGTGGATGCAGCAGTAGTTGTCTAGAATGCAGCAGTAGTTGTGTGGAAGCAGCGGTAGTTGTGTGGATGCAGAAGTAGTCGTGTGGGTGCAGCAGTAGTTGTGTGGATGTAGCAGTAGTTGTGTGGATGCAGCAGTAGTTGTATGGATGCAGCAGTAGTTGTGGATACAGAAGTAGTTGTGGATGCAGCAGTAGTTGTGTGGATTCAGCAGTAGTTGTGGATGTAGTAGTAGTCATATGGATGCAGCGGTAGTTGTGTGGGTGCAACAGTAGTTGTGTGGATGCAGCAGTAGTTGTGGATGCAGAAATAGTTGTGTGGATGCAGCAGTAGTTGTATGGATGCAGCAGTAGTTGTGGATATAGAGGTAGTTGTGTGGTTGCAGCAGTAGTTGTCTAGAATGCAGCAGTAGTTGTGTGGAAGTAGCGGTAGTTGTGTGGATGCAGAAGTAGTTGTGTGGGTGCATCAGTAGTTGTGTGGATGTAGCAGTAGTTGTGTGGATGTAGCAGTAGTTGTGTGGATACAGCAGTAGTTGTGTGGGTGCAGCGGTAGTTGTGTGGGTGCAGCGGTAGTTGTGTGGGTGCAGCGGTAGTTGTGTGGATGTAGCAGTAGTTGTGTGGGTGCAGCGGTAGTTGTGTGGATGCAGCAGCAGTTGTGTGGATGCAGTGGTAGTTGTGTGGATGCAGCAGTAGTTGTATGGATGCAGCAGTAGTTGTGGATATAGAGGTAGTTGTGTGGGTGCAGCAGTAGTTGTCTAGAATGCAGCAGTAGTTGTGTGGAACTAGCGGTAGTTGTGTGGATGCAGAAGTAGTTGTGTGGGTGCATCAGTAGTTGTGTGGATGTAGCAGTAGTTGTGTGGATGTAGCAGTAGTTGTGTGGATACAGCAGTAGTTTTGTGGGTGCAGCGGTAGTTGTGTGGGTGCAGCGGTAGTTGTGTGGGTGCAGCGGTAGTTGTGTAGATGTAGCAGTAGTTGTGTGGGTGCAGCGGTAGTTGTGTGGATGCAGCAGTAGATGCATGGATCCAGCAGTAGTTGTGTGGATGCAGAAATAGTTGTGTGGGTGCATCAGTAGTTGTGTGGATGTAGCAGTAGTTGTGTGGATGCAGCGGTAGTTGTGTGGATGTAGCAGTAGTTGTGTGGATACAGCAGTAGTTGTGTGGGTGCAGCGGTAGTTGTGTGGGTGCAGCGGTAGTTGTGTGGATGTAGCAGTAGTTGTATGGGTGCAGCGGTAGTTGTGTGGATGCAGCAGTAGATGCATGGATCCAGCAGTAGTTGTGTGGATGATGAAATAGTTGTGTGGGTGCATCAGTAGTTGTGTGGATGTAGCAGTAGTTGTGTGGATGCAGCGGTAGTTGTGTGGATGTAGCAGTAGTTGTGTGGATACAGCAGTAGTTGTGTGGGTGCAGTGGTAGTTGTGTGGGTGCAGCGGTAGTTGTGTGGATGCAGTGGTAGTTGTGGATACAGAAGTAGTTGTGTGGATGCAGCAGTAGTTGTCTAGAATGCAGCAGTAGTTGTGTGGAAGCAGCGGTAGTTGTGTGGATGCAGAAGTAGTCGTGTGGGTGCAGCAGTAGTTGTGTGGATGTAGCAGTAGTTGTGTGGATGCAGCAGTAGTTGTATGGATGCAGCAGTAGTTGTGGATACAGAAGTAGTTGTGTGGATGCAGCAGTAGTTGTCTAGAATGCAGCAGTAGTTGTATGGATGCAGCAGTAGTTGTGGATATAGAGGTAGTTGTGTGGATGCAGAAGTAGTTGTCTAGAATGCAGCAGTAGTTGTGTGGAAGTAGCGGTAGTTGTGTGGATGCAGAAGTAGTTGTCTAGAATGTAGCAGTAGTTGTGTGGAAGCAGCGGTAGTTGTGTGGATGCAGAAATAGTTGTGTGGGTGCATCAGTAATTGTGTGGATGTAGCAGTAGTTGTGTGGATGCAGCGGTAGTTGTGTGGATGTAGCAGTAGTTGTGTGGATACAGCAGTAGTTGTGTGGGTGCAGTGGTAGTTGTGTGGGTGCAGCGGTAGTTGTGTGGATGCAGTGGTAGTTGTGTGGATGCAGCAGTAGTTGTGTGGATGCAGTGGTAGTTGTGTGGATGCAGCAGTAGTTGTGTGGAAGCAGCCGTAGTTGTGTGGATGCAGAAGTAGTCGTGTGGGTGCAGCAGTAGTTGTGTGGATGTAGAAGTAGTTGTGTGGGTGCAGCAGTAGTTGTATGGATGCAGCAGTAGTTGTGGATACAGAAGTAGTTGTGGATTCAGCAGTAGTTGTGGGTGTAGTAGTAGTCATACGGATGCAGCGGTAGTTGTGTGGGTGAAACAGTAGTTGTGTGGATGCAGCAGTAGTTGTGTGGATGTAGCAGTAGTTGTGTGGATGTAGTAGTAGTTGTGTGGATGCAGCGGTAGTTGTGTGGATGCAGCAGTAGTTGTGGATACAGAAGTAGTTGTGTGGATGCAGCAGTAGTTGTCTAGAATGCAGCAGTAGTTGTGTGGAAGCAGCGGTAGTTGTGTGGATGCAGAAGTAGTCGTGTGGGTGCAGCAGTAGTTGTGTGGATGTAGCAGTAGTTGTGTGGATGCAGCAGTAGTTGTATGGATGCAGCAGTAGTTGTGGATACAGAAGTAGTTGTGGATGCAGCAGTAGTTGTGTGGATGTAGCAGTAGTTGTGTGGATGTAGTAGTAGTTGTGTGGATGCAGCGGTAGTTGTGTGGATGTAGCAGTAGTTGTGTGGATACAGCAGTAGTTGTGTGGGTGCAGTGGTAGTTGTGTGGGTGCAGCGGTAGTTGTGTGGATGCAGTGGTAGTTGTGTGGATGCAGCAGTAGTTGTGTGGATGCAGCATTAGTTGTGGATACAGAAGTAGTTGTGTGGATGCAGCAGTAGTTGTCTAGAATGCAACAGTAGTTGTGTGGAAGCAGCAGTAGTTGTGTGGATGCAGAAGTAGTTGTGTGGGTGCAGCAGTAGTTGTGAGGATGTAGCAGTAGTTGTGTGGATGTAGTAGTAGTTGTGTGGATGCAGCGGTAGTTGTGTGGATGCAGCAGTAGTTGTGGATACAGAAGTAGTTGTGTGGATGCAGCAGTAGTTGTCTAGAATGCAGCAGTAGTTGTGTGGAAGCAGCGGTAGTTGTGTGGATGCAGAAGTAGTCGTGTGGGTGCAGCAGTAGTTGTGTGGATGTAGCAGTAGTTGTGTGGATGCAGCAGTAGTTGTATGGATGCAGCAGTAGTTGTGGATACAGAAGTAGTTGTGGATGCAGCAGTAGTTGTGTGGATTCAGCAGTAGTTGTGGATGTAGTAGTAGTCATATGGATGCAGCGGTAGTTGTGTGGGTGCAACAGTAGTTGTGTGGATGCAGCAGTAGTTGTGGATGCAGAAATAGTTGTGTGGATGCAGCAGTAGTTGTATGGATGCAGCAGTAGTTGTGGATATAGAGGTAGTTGTGTGGTTGCAGCAGTAGTTGTCTAGAATGCAGCAGTAGTTGTGTGGAAGTAGCGGTAGTTGTGTGGATGCAGAAGTAGTTGTGTGGGTGCATCAGTAGTTGTGTGGATGTAGCAGTAGTTGTGTGGATGTAGCAGTAGTTGTGTGGATACAGCAGTAGTTGTGTGGGTGCAGCGGTAGTTGTGTGGGTGCAGCGGTAGTTGTGTGGGTGCAGCGGTAGTTGTGTGGATGTAGCAGTAGTTGTGTGGGTGCAGCGGTAGTTGTGTGGATGCAGCAGCAGTTGTGTGGATGCAGTGGTAGTTGTGTGGATGCAGCAGTAGTTGTATGGATGCAGCAGTAGTTGTGGATATAGAGGTAGTTGTGTGGGTGCAGCAGTAGTTGTCTAGAATGCAGCAGTAGTTGTGTGGAACTAGCGGTAGTTGTGTGGATGCAGAAGTAGTTGTGTGGGTGCATCAGTAGTTGTGTGGATGTAGCAGTAGTTGTGTGGATGTAGCAGTAGTTGTGTGGATACAGCAGTAGTTTTGTGGGTGCAGCGGTAGTTGTGTGGGTGCAGCGGTAGTTGTGTGGGTGCAGCGGTAGTTGTGTAGATGTAGCAGTAGTTGTGTGGGTGCAGCGGTAGTTGTGTGGATGCAGCAGTAGATGCATGGATCCAGCAGTAGTTGTGTGGATGCAGAAATAGTTGTGTGGGTGCATCAGTAGTTGTGTGGATGTAGCAGTAGTTGTGTGGATGCAGCGGTAGTTGTGTGGATGTAGCAGTAGTTGTGTGGATACAGCAGTAGTTGTGTGGGTGCAGCGGTAGTTGTGTGGGTGCAGCGGTAGTTGTGTGGATGTAGCAGTAGTTGTATGGGTGCAGCGGTAGTTGTGTGGATGCAGCAGTAGATGCATGGATCCAGCAGTAGTTGTGTGGATGATGAAATAGTTGTGTGGGTGCATCAGTAGTTGTGTGGATGTAGCAGTAGTTGTGTGGATGCAGCGGTAGTTGTGTGGATGTAGCAGTAGTTGTGTGGATACAGCAGTAGTTGTGTGGGTGCAGTGGTAGTTGTGTGGGTGCAGCGGTAGTTGTGTGGATGCAGTGGTAGTTGTGGATACAGAAGTAGTTGTGTGGATGCAGCAGTAGTTGTCTAGAATGCAGCAGTAGTTTTGTGGAAGCAGCGGTAGTTGTGTGGATGCAGAAGTAGTCGTGTGGGTGCAGCAGTAGTTGTGTGGATGTAGCAGTAGTTGTGTGGATGCAGCAGTAGTTGTATGGATGCAGCAGTAGTTGTGGATACAGAAGTAGTT
The DNA here is from genome assembly GCA_022114975.2 of Lampris megalopsis. NCBI lineage: Eukaryota > Metazoa > Chordata > Actinopteri > Lampriformes > Lampridae > Lampris > Lampris megalopsis. Next base: position 3,313,135 of record JAJHIY020000428.1, on the reverse strand, counting down.
GTGTGGATGCAGCAGTAGTTGTCTAGAATGCAGCAGTAGTTGTATGGATGCAGCAGTAGTTGTGGATATAGAGGTAGTTGTGTGGATGCAGAAGTAGTTGTCTAGAATGCAGCAGTAGTTGTGTGGAAGTAGCGGTAGTTGTGTGGATGCAGAAGTAGTTGTCTAGAATGTAGCAGTAGTTGTGTGGAAGCAGCGGTAGTTGTGTGGATGCAGAAATAGTTGTGTGGGTGCATCAGTAATTGTGTGGATGTAGCAGTAGTTGTGTGGATGCAGCGGTAGTTGTGTGGATGTAGCAGTAGTTGTGTGGATACAGCAGTAGTTGTGTGGGTGCAGTGGTAGTTGTGTGGGTGCAGCGGTAGTTGTGTGGATGCAGTGGTAGTTGTGTGGATGCAGCAGTAGTTGTGTGGATGCAGTGGTAGTTGTGTGGATGCAGCAGTAGTTGTGTGGAAGCAGCCGTAGTTGTGTGGATGCAGAAGTAGTCGTGTGGGTGCAGCAGTAGTTGTGTGGATGTAGAAGTAGTTGTGTGGGTGCAGCAGTAGTTGTATGGATGCAGCAGTAGTTGTGGATACAGAAGTAGTTGTGGATTCAGCAGTAGTTGTGGGTGTAGTAGTAGTCATACGGATGCAGCGGTAGTTGTGTGGGTGCAACAGTAGTTGTGTGGATGCAGCAGTAGTTGTGGATGCAGAAATAGTTGTGTGGATGCAGCAGCAGTTGTGTGGATGCAGTGGTAGTTGTGTGGATGCAGCAGTAGTTGTATGGATGCAGCAGTAGTTGTGGATATAGAGGTAGTTGTGTGGATGCAGCAGTAGTTGTGTGGGTGCATCAGTAGTTGTGTGGATGTAGCAGTAGTTGTGTGGATGTAGCAGTAGTTGTGTGGATACAGCAGTAGTTGTGTGGGTGCAGCGGTAGTTGTGTGGGTGCAGCGGTAGTTGTGTGGGTGCAGCGGTAGTTGTGTGGATGTAGCAGTAGTTGTGTGGGTGCAGCGGTAGTTGTGTGGATGCAGCAGCAGTTGTGTGGATGCAGTGGTAGTTGTGTGGATGCAGCAGTAGTTGGATGGATGCAGCAGTAGTTGTGAATATAGAGGTAGTTGTGTGGGTGCAGCAGTAGTTGTCTAGAATGCAGCAGTAGTTGTGTGGAACTAGCGGTAGTTGTGTGGATGCAGAAGTAGTTGTGTGGGTGCATCAGTAGTTGTGTGGATGTAGCAGTAGTTGTGTGGATGTAGCAGTAGTTGTATGGATGCAGCAGTAGTTGTGGATATAGAGGTAGTTGTGTGGGTGCAGCAGTAGTTGTCTAGAATGCAGCAGTAGTTGTGTGGAACTAGCGGTAGTTGTGTGGATGCAGAAGTAGTTGTGTGGGTGCATCAGTAGTTGTGTGGATGTAGCAGTAGTTGTGTGGATGTAGCAGTAGTTGTGTGGATACAGCAGTAGTTTTGTGGGTGCAGCGGTAGTTGTGTGGGTGCAGCGGTAGTTGTGTGGGTGCAGCGGTAGTTGTGTAGATGTAGCAGTCATTGTGTGGGTGCAGCGGTATTTGTGTGGATGCAGCAGTAGATGCATGGATCCAGCAGTAGTTGTGTGGATGCAGAAATAGTTGTGTGGGTGCATCAGTAGTTGTGTGGATGTAGCATTAGTTGTGTGGATGCAGCGGTAGTTGTGTGGATGTAGCAGTAGTTGTGTGGATACAGCAGTAGTTGTGTGGGTGCAGCGGTAGTTGTGTGGGTGCAGCGGTAGTTGTGTGGATGTAGCAGTAGTTGTATGGGTGCAGCGGTAGTTGTGTGGATGCAGCAGTAGATGCATGGATCCAGCAGTAGTTGTGTGGATGATGAAATAGTTGTGTGGGTGCATCAGTAGTTGTGTGGATGTAGCAGTAGTTGTGTGGATGCAGCGGTAGTTGTGTGGATGTAGCAGTAGTTGTGTGGATACAGCAGTAGTTGTGTGGGTGCAGTGGTAGTTGTGTGGGTGCAGCGGTAGTTGTGTGGATGCAGTGGTAGTTGTGGATACAGAAGTAGTTGTGTGGATGCAGTGGTAGTTTTGTGGATGCAGCAGTAGTTGTATGGATGCAGCAGTAGTTGTGGATATAGAGGTAGTTGTGTGGGTGCAGCAGTAGTTGTCTAGAATGCAGCAGTAGTTGTGTGGAACTAGCGGTAGTTGTGTGGATGCAGAAGTAGTTGTGTGGGTGCATCAGTAGTTGTGTGGATGTAGCAGTAGTTGTGTGGATGTAGCAGTAGTTGTGTGGATACAGCAGTAGTTTTGTGGGTGCAGCGGTAGTTGTGTGGGTGCAGCGGTAGTTGTGTGGGTGCAGCGGTAGTTGTGTAGATGTAGCAGTAGTTGTGTGGGTGCAGCGGTAGTTGTGTGGATGCAGCAGTAGATGCATGGATCCAGCAGTAGTTGTGTGGATGCAGAAATAGTTGTGTGGGTGCATCAGTAGTTGTGTGGATGTAGCAGTAGTTGTGTGGATGCAGCGGTAGTTGTGTGGATGTAGCAGTAGTTGTGTGGATACAGCAGTAGTTGTGTGGGTGCAGCGGTAGTTGTGTGGGTGCAGCGGTAGTTGTGTGGATGTAGCAGTAGATGCATGGATCCAGCAGTAGTTGTGTGGATGATGAAATAGTTGTGTGGGTGCATCAGTAGTTGTGTGGATGTAGCAGTAGTTGTGTGGATGCAGCGGTAGTTGTGTGGATGTAGCAGTAGTTGTGTGGATACAGCAGTAGTTGTGTGGGTGCAGTGGTAGTTGTGTGGGTGCAGCGGTAGTTGTGTGGATGCAGTGGTAGTTGTGGATACAGAAGTAGTTGTGTGGATGCAGCAGTAGTTGTCTAGAATGCAGCAGTAGTTGTGTGGAACTAGCGGTAGTTGTGTGGATGCAGAAGTAGTTGTGTGGGTGCATCAGTAGTTGTGTGGATGTAGCAGTAGTTGTGTGGATGTAGCAGTAGTTGTGTGGATACAGCAGTAGTTTTGTGGGTGCAGCGGTAGTTGTGTGGGTGCAGCGGTAGTTGTGTGGGTGCAGCGGTAGTTGTGTAGATGTAGCAGTAGTTGTGTGGGTGCAGCGGTAGTTGTGTGGATGCAGCAGTAGATGCATGGATCCAGCAGTAGTTGTGTGGATGCAGAAATAGTTGTGTGGGTGCATCAGTAGTTGTGTGGATGTAGCAGTAGTTGTGTGGATGCAGCGGTAGTTGTGTGGATGTAGCAGTAGTTGTGTGGATACAGCAGTAGTTGTGTGGGTGCAGCGGTAGTTGTGTGGGTGCAGCGGTAGTTGTGTGGATGTAGCAGTAGATGCATGGATCCAGCAGTAGTTGTGTGGATGATGAAATAGTTGTGTGGGTGCATCAGTAGTTGTGTGGATGTAGCAGTAGTTGTGTGGATGCAGCGGTAGTTGTGTGGATGTAGCAGTAGTTGTGTGGATACAGCAGTAGTTGTGTGGGTGCAGTGGTAGTTGTGTGGGTGCAGCGGTAGTTGTGTGGATGCAGTGGTAGTTGTGGATACAGAAGTAGTTGTGTGGATGCAGCAGTAGTTGTCTAGAATGCAGCAGTAGTTGTGTGGAAGCAGCGGTAGTTGTGTGGATGCAGAAGTAGTCGTGTGGGTGCAGCAGTAGTTGTGTGGATGTAGCAGTAGTTGTGTGGATGCAGCAGTAGTTGTATGGATGCAGCAGTAGTTGTGGATACAGAAGTAGTTGTGTGGATGCAGCAGTAGTTGTCTAGAATGCAGCAGTAGTTGTATGGATGCAGCAGTAGTTGTGGATATAGAGGTAGTTGTGTGGATGCAGAAGTAGTTGTCTAGAATGCAGCAGTAGTTGTGTGGAAGTAGCGGTAGTTGTGTGGATGGAGAAGTAGTTGTCTAGAATGTAGCAGTAGTTGTGTGGAAGCAGCGGTAGTTGTGTGGATGCAGAAATAGTTGTGTGGGTGCATCAGTAATTGTGTGGATGTAGCAGTAGTTGTGTGGATGCAGCGGTAGTTGTGTGGATGTAGCAGTAGTTGTGTGGATACAGCAGTAGTTGTGTGGGTGCAGTGGTAGTTGTGTGGGTGCAGCGGTAGTTGTGTGGATGCAGTGGTAGTTGTGTGGATGCAGCAGTAGTTGTGTGGATGCAGTGGTAGTTGTGTGGATGCAGCAGTAGTTGTGTGGAAGCAGCCGTAGTTGTGTGGATGCAGAAGTAGTCGTGTGGGTGCAGCAGTAGTTGTGTGGATGTAGAAGTAGTTGTGTGGGTGCAGCAGTAGTTGTATGGATGCAGCAGTAGTTGTGGATACAGAAGTAGTTGTGGATTCAGCAGTAGTTGTGGGTGTAGTAGTAGTCATACGGATGCAGCGGTAGTTGTGTGGGTGCAACAGTAGTTGTGTGGATGCAGCAGTAGTTGTGGATGCAGAAATAGTTGTGTGGATGCAGCAGCAGTTGTGTGGATGCAGTGGTAGTTGTGTGGATGCAGCAGTAGTTGTATGGATGCAGCAGTAGTTGTGGATATAGAGGTAGTTGTGTGGTTGCAGCAGTAGTTGTGTGGGTGCATCAGTAGTTGTGTGGATGTAGCAGTAGTTGTATGGATGTAGCAGTAGTTGTGTGGATACAGCAGTAGTTGTGTGGGTGCAGCGGTAGTTGTGTGGGTGCAGCGGTAGTTGTGTGGGTGCAGCGGTAGTTGTGTGGATGTAGCAGTAGTTGTGTGGGTGCAGCGGTAGTTGTGTGGATGCAGCAGCAGTTGTGTGGATGCAGTGGTAGTTGTGTGGATGCAGCAGTAGTTGTATGGATGCAGCAGTAGTTGTGGATATAGAGGTAGTTTTGTGGGTGCAGCAGTAGTTGTCTAGAATGCAGCAGTAGTTGTGTGGAACTAGCGGTAGTTGTGTGGATGCAGAAGTAGTTGTGTGGGTGCATCAGTAGTTGTGTGGATGTAGCAGTAGTTGTGTGGATGTAGCAGTAGTTGTATGGATGCAGCAGTAGTTGTGGATATAGAGGTAGTTGTGTGGGTGCAGCAGTAGTTGTGTGGGTGCATCAGTAGTTGTGTGGATGTAGCAGTAGTTGTGTGGATGTAGCAGTAGTTGTGTGGATACAGCAGTAGTTGTGTGGGTGCAGCGGTAGTTGTGTGGGTGCAGCGGTAGTTGTGTGGGTGCAGCGGTAGTTGTGTAGATGTAGCAGTCATTGTGTGGGTGCAGCGGTAGTTGTGTGGATGCAGCAGTAGATGCATGGATCCAGCAGTAGTTGTGTGGATGCAGAAATAGTTGTGTGGGTGCATCAGTAGTTGTGTGGATGTAGCATTAGTTGTGTGGATGCAGCGGTAGTTGTGTGGATGTAGCAGTAGTTGTGTGGATACAGCAGTAGTTGTGTGGGTGCAGCGGTAGTTGTGTGGGTGCAGCGGTAGTTGTGTGGATGTAGCAGTAGTTGTATGGGTGCAGCGGTAGTTGTGTGGATGCAGCAGTAGATGCATGGATCCAGCAGTAGTTGTGTGGATGATGAAATAGTTGTGTGGGTGCATCAGTAGTTGTGTGGATGTAGCAGTAGTTGTGTGGATGCAGCGGTAGTTGTGTGGATGTAGCAGTAGTTGTGTGGATACAGCAGTAGTTGTGTGGGTGCAGTGGTAGTTGTGTGGGTGCAGCGGTAGTTGTGTGGATGCAGTGGTAGTTGTGGATACAGAAGTAGTTGTGTGGATGCAGCAGTAGTTGTCTAGAATGCAGCAGTAGTTGTGTGGAAGCAGCGGTAGTTGTGTGGATGCAGAAGTAGTCGTGTGGGTGCAGCAGTAGTTGTGTGGATGTAGCAGTAGTTTTGTGGATGCAGCAGTAGTTGTATGGATGCAGCAGTAGTTGTGGATACAGAAGTAGTTGTGTGGATGCAGCAGTAGTTGTCTAGAATGCAGCAGTAGTTGTATGGATGCAGCAGTAGTTGTGGATATAGAGGTAGTTGTGTGGATGCAGAAGTAGTTGTCTAGAATGCAGCAGTAGTTGTGTGGTAGTAGCGGTAGTTGTGTGGATACAGCAGTAGTTGTGTGGAAGCAGCGGTAGTTGTGTGGATGCAGAAATAGTTGTGTGGGTGCATCAGTAATTGTGTGGATGTAGCAGTAGTTGTGTGGATGCAGCGGTAGTTGTGTGGATGTAGCAGTAGTTGTGTGGATACAGCAGTAGTTGTGTGGGTGCAGTGGTAGTTGTGTGGGTGCAGCGGTAGTTGTGTGGATGCAGTGGTAGTTGTGTGGATGCAGCAGTAGTTGTGTGGATGCAGTGGTAGTTGTGTGGATGCAGCAGTAGTTGTGTGGAAGCAGCGGTAGTTGTGTGGATGCAGAAGTAGTCGTGTGGGTGCAGCAGTAGTTGTGTGGATGTAGAAGTAGTTGTGTGGATGCAGCAGTAGTTGTATGGATGCAGCAGTAGTTGTGGATACAGAAGTAGTTGTGGATTCAGCAGTAGTTGTGGGTGTAGTAGTAGTCATATGGATGCAGCGGTAGTTGTGTGGGTGCAACAGTAGTTGTGTGGATGCAGCAGTAGTTGTGGATGCAGAAATAGTTGTGTGGATGCAGCAGCAGTTGTGTGGATGCAGTGGTAGTTGTGTGGATGCAGCAGTAGTTGTATGGATGCAGCAGTAGTTGTGGATATAGAGGTAGTTGTGTGGTTGCAGCAGTAGTTGTGTGGGTGCATCAGTAGTTGTGTGGATGTAGCAGTAGTTGTGTGGATGTAGCAGTAGTTGTGTGGATACAGCAGTAGTTGTGTGGGTGCAGCGGTAGTTGTGTGGGTGCAGCGGTAGTTGTGTGGGTGCAGCGGTAGTTGTGTGGATGTAGCAGTAGTTGTGTGGGTGCAGCGGTAGTTGTGTGGATGCAGCAGCAGTTGTGTGGATGCAGTGGTAGTTGTGTGGATGCAGCAGTAGTTGTATGGATGCAGCAGTAGTTGTGGATATAGAGGTAGTTTTGTGGGTGCAGCAGTAGTTGTCTAGAATGCAGCAGTAGTTGTGTGGAACTAGCGGTAGTTGTGTGGATGCAGAAGTAGTTTTGTGGGTGCATCAGTAGTTGTGTGGATGTAGCAGTAGTTGTGTGGATGTAGCAGTAGTTGTATGGATGCAGCAGTAGTTGTGGATATAGAGGTAGTTGTGTGGGTGCAGCAGTAGTTGTCTAGAATGCAGCAGTAGTTGTGTGGAACTAGCGGTAGTTGTGTGGATGCAGAAGTAGTTGTGTGGGTGCATCAGTAGTTGTGTGGATGTAGCAGTAGTTGTGTGGATGTAGCAGTAGTTGTGTGGATACAGCAGTAGTTGTGTGGGTGCAGCGGTAGTTGTGTGGGTGCAGCGGTAGTTGTGTGGGTGCAGCAGTAGTTGTGTAGATGTAGCAGTCATTGTGTGGGTGCAGCGGTAGTTGTGTGGATGCAGCAGTAGATGCATGGATCCAGCAGTAGTTGTGTGGATGCAGAAATAGTTGTGTGGGTGCATCAGTAGTTGTGTGGATGTAGCATTAGTTGTGTGGATGCAGCGGTAGTTGTGTGGATGTAGCAGTAGTTGTGTGGATACAGCAGTAGTTGTGTGGGTGCAGCGGTAGTTGTGTGGGTGCAGCGGTAGTTGTGTGGATGTAGCAGTAGTTGTATGGGTGCAGCGGTAGTTGTGTGGATGCAGCAGTAGATGCATGGATCCAGCAGTAGTTGTGTGGATGATGAAATAGTTGTGTGGGTGCATCAGTAGTTGTGTGGATGTAGCATTAGTTGTGTGGATGCAGCGGTAGTTGTGTGGATGTAGCAGTAGTTGTGTGGATACAGCAGTAGTTGTGTGGGTGCAGTGGTAGTTGTGTGGGTGCAGCGGTAGTTGTGTGGATGTAGCAGTAGTTGTATGGGTGCAGCGGTAGTTGTGTGGATGCAGCAGTAGATGCATGGATCCAGCAGTAGTTGTGTGGATGATGAAATAGTTGTGTGGGTGCATCAGTAGTTGTGTGGATGTAGCAGTAGTTGTGTGGATGCAGCGGTAGTTGTGTGGATGTAGCAGTAGTTGTGTGGATACAGCAGTAGTTGTGTGGGTGCAGTGGTAGTTGTGTGGGTGCAGCGGTAGTTGTGTGGATGCAGTGGTAGTTGTGGATACAGAAGTAGTTGTTTGGATGCAGCAGTAGTTGTCTAGAATGCAGCAGTAGTTGTGTGGAAGCAGCGGTAGTTGTGTGGATGCAGAAGTAGTCGTGTGGGTGCAGCAGTAGTTGTGTGGATGTAGCAGTAGTTTTGTGGATGCAGCAGTAGTTGTATGGATGCAGCAGTAGTTGTGGATACAGAAGTAGTTGTGTGGATGCAGCAGTAGTTGTCTAGAATGCAGCAGTAGTTGTATGGATGCAGCAGTAGTTGTGGATATAGAGGTAGTTGTGTGGATGCAGAAGTAGTTGTCTAGAATGCAGCAGTAGTTGTGTGGTAGTAGCGGTAGTTGTGTGGATGCAGAAGTAGTTGTCTAGAATGTAGCAGTAGTTGTGTGGAAGCAGCGGTAGTTGTGTGGATGCAGAAATAGTTGTGTGGGTGCATCAGTAATTGTGTGGATGTAGCAGTAGTTGTGTGGATGCAGCGGTAGTTGTGTGGATGTAGCAGTAGTTGTGTGGATACAGCAGTAGTTGTGTGGGTGCAGTGGTAGTTGTGTGGGTGCAGCGGTAGTTGTGTGGGTGCAGCGGTAGTTGTGTGGATGTAGCAGTAGTTGTGTGGGTGCAGCGGTAGTTGTGTGGATGCAGCAGCAGTTGTGTGGATGCAGTGGTAGTTGTGTGGATGCAGCAGTAGTTGTATGGATGCAGCAGTAGTTGTGGATATAGAGGTAGTTTTGTGGGTGCAGCAGTAGTTGTCTAGAATGCAGCAGTAGTTGTGTGGAACTAGCGGTAGTTGTGTGGATGCAGAAGTAGTTGTGTGGGTGCATCAGTAGTTGTGTGGATGTAGCAGTAGTTGTGTGGATGTAGCAGTAGTTGTATGGATGCAGCAGTAGTTGTGGATATAGAGGTAGTTGTGTGGGTGCAGCAGTAGTTGTGTGGGTGCATCAGTAGTTGTGTGGATGTAGCAGTAGTTGTGTGGATGTAGCAGTAGTTGTGTGGATACAGCAGTAGTTGTGTGGGTGCAGCGGTAGTTGTGTGGGTGCAGCGGTAGTTGTGTGGGTGCAGCGGTAGTTGTGTAGATGTAGCAGTCATTGTGTGGGTGCAGCGGTAGTTGTGTGGATGCAGCAGTAGATGCATGGATCCAGCAGTAGTTGTGTGGATGCAGAAATAGTTGTGTGGGTGCATCAGTAGTTGTGTGGATGTAGCATTAGTTGTGTGGATGCAGCGGTAGTTGTGTGGATGTAGCAGTAGTTGTGTGGATACAGCAGTAGTTGTGTGGGTGCAGCGGTAGTTGTGTGGGTGCAGCGGTAGTTGTGTGGATGTAGCAGTAGTTGTATGGGTGCAGCGGTAGTTGTGTGGATGCAGCAGTAGATGCATGGATCCAGCAGTAGTTGTGTGGATGATGAAATAGTTGTGTGGGTGCATCAGTAGTTGTGTGGATGTAGCAGTAGTTGTGTGGATGCAGCGGTAGTTGTGTGGATGTAGCAGTAGTTGTGTGGATACAGCAGTAGTTGTGTGGGTGCAGTGGTAGTTGTGTGGGTGCAGCGGTAGTTGTGTGGATGCAGTGGTAGTTGTGGATACAGAAGTAGTTGTGTGGATGCAGCAGTAGTTGTCTAGAATGCAGCAGTAGTTGTGTGGAAGCAGCGGTAGTTGTGTGGATGCAGAAGTAGTCGTGTGGGTGCAGCAGTAGTTGTGTGGATGTAGCAGTAGTTTTGTGGATGCAGCAGTAGTTGTATGGATGCAGCAGTAGTTGTGGATACAGAAGTAGTTGTGTGGATGCAGCAGTAGTTGTCTAGAATGCAGCAGTAGTTGTATGGATGCAGCAGTAGTTGTGGATATAGAGGTAGTTGTGTGGATGCAGAAGTAGTTGTCTAGAATGCAGCAGTAGTTGTGTGGTAGTAGCGGTAGTTGTGTGGATGCAGAAGTAGTTGTCTAGAATGTAGCAGTAGTTGTGTGGAAGCAGCGGTAGTTGTGTGGATGCAGAAATAGTTGTGTGGGTGCATCAGTAATTGTGTGGATGTAGCAGTAGTTGTGTGGATGCAGCGGTAGTTGTGTGGATGTAGCAGTAGTTGTGTGGATACAGCAGTAGTTGTGTGGGTGCAGTGGTAGTTGTGTGGGTGCAGCGGTAGTTGTGTGGATGCAGTGGTAGTTGTGTGGATGCAGCAGTAGTTGTGTGGATGCAGTGGTAGTTGTGTGGATGCAGCAGTAGTTGTGTGGAAGCAGCGGTAGTTGTGTGGATGCAGAAGTAGTCGTGTGGGTGCAGCAGTAGTTGTGTGGATGTAGAAGTAGTTGTGTGGATGCAGCAGTAGTTGTATGGATGCAGCAGTAGTTGTGGATACAGAAGTAGTTGTGGATTCAGCAGTAGTTGTGGGTGTAGTAGTAGTCATATGGATGCAGCGGTAGTTGTGTGGGTGCAACAGTAGTTGTGTGGATGCAGCAGTAGTTGTGGATGCAGAAATAGTTGTGTGGATGCAGCAGCAGTTGTGTGGATGCAGTGGTAGTTGTGTGGATGCAGCAGTAGTTGTATGGATGCAGCAGTAGTTGTGGATATAGAGGTAGTTGTGTGGTTGCAGCAGTAGTTGTCTAGAATGCAGCAGTAGTTGTGTGGAAGTAGCGGTAGTTGTGTGGATGCAGAAGTAGTTGTGTGGGTGTAGCAGTAGTTGTGTGGATGTAGCAGTAGTTGTGTGGATGTAGCAGTAGTTGTGTGGATACAGCAGTAGTTGTGTGGGTGCATCAGTAGTTGTGTGGATGTAGCAGTAGTTGTGTGGATGTAGCAGTAGTTGTGTGGATACAGCAGTAGTTGTGTGGGTGCAGCGGTAGTTGTGTGGGTGCAGCGGTAGTTGTGTGGATGCAGTGGTAGTTGTGTGGATGCAGCAGTAGTTGTATGGATGCAGCAGTAGTTGTGGATATAGAGGTAGTTGTGTGGTTGCAGCAGTAGTTGTGTGGGTGCATCAGTAGTTGTGTGGATGTAGCAGTAGTTGTGTGGATGTAGCAGTAGTTGTGTGGATACAGCAGTAGTTGTGTGGGTGCAGCGGTAGTTGTGTGGGTGCAGCGGTAGTTGTGTGGGTGCAGCGGTAGTTGTGTGGATGTAGCAGTAGTTGTGTGGGTGCAGCGGTAGTTGTGTGGATGCAGCAGCAGTTGTGTGGATGCAGTGGTAGTTGTGTGGATGCAGCAGTAGTTGTATGGATGCAGCAGTAGTTGTGGATATAGAGGTAGTTTTGTGGGTGCAGCAGTAGTTGTCTAGAATGCAGCAGTAGTTGTGTGGAACTAGCGGTAGTTGTGTGGATGCAGAAGTAGTTTTGTGGGTGCATCAGTAGTTGTGTGGATGTAGCAGTAGTTGTGTGGATGTAGCAGTAGTTGTATGGATGCAGCAGTAGTTGTGGATATAGAGGTAGTTGTGTGGGTGCAGCAGTAGTTGTCTAGAATGCAGCAGTAGTTGTGTGGAACTAGCGGTAGTTGTGTGGATGCAGAAGTAGTTGTGTGGGTGCATCAGTAGTTGTGTGGATGTAGCAGTAGTTGTGTGGATGTAGCAGTAGTTGTGTGGATACAGCAGTAGTTGTGTGGGTGCAGCGGTAGTTGTGTGGGTGCAGCGGTAGTTGTGTGGGTGCAGCGGTAGTTGTGTAGATGTAGCAGTCATTGTGTGGGTGCAGCGGTAGTTGTGTGGATGCAGCAGTAGATGCATGGATCCAGCAGTAGTTGTGTGGATGCAGAAATAGTTGTGTGGGTGCATCAGTAGTTGTGTGGATGTAGCATTAGTTGTGTGGATGCAGCGGTAGTTGTGTGGATGTAGCAGTAGTTGTGTGGATACAGCAGTAGTTGTGTGGGTGCAGCGGTAGTTGTGTGGGTGCAGCGGTAGTTGTGTGGATGTAGCAGTAGTTGTATGGGTGCAGCGGTAGTTGTGTGGATGCAGCAGTAGATGCATGGATCCAGCAGTAGTTGTGTGGATGATGAAATAGTTGTGTGGGTGCATCAGTAGTTGTGTGGATGTAGCAGTAGTTGTGTGGATGCAGCGGTAGTTGTGTGGATGTAGCAGTAGTTGTGTGGATACAGCAGTAGTTGTGTGGGTGCAGTGGTAGTTGTGTGGGTGCAGCGGTAGTTGTGTGGATGCAGTGGTAGTTGTGGATACAGAAGTAGTTGTGTGGATGCAGCAGTAGTTGTCTAGAATGCAGCAGTAGTTGTGTGGAAGCAGCGGTAGTTGTGTGGATGCAGAAGTAGTCGTGTGGGTGCAGCAGTAGTTGTGTGGATGTAGCAGTAGTTTTGTGGATGCAGCAGTAGTTGTATGGATGCAGCAGTAGTTGTGGATACAGAAGTAGTTGTGTGGATGCAGCAGTAGTTGTCTAGAATGCAGCAGTAGTTGTATGGATGCAGCAGTAGTTGTGGATATAGAGGTAGTTGTGTGGATGCAGAAGTAGTTGTCTAGAATGCAGCAGTAGTTGTGTGGTAGTAGCGGTAGTTGTGTGGATGCAGAAGTAGTTGTCTAGAATGTAGCAGTAGTTGTGTGGAAGCAGCGGTAGTTGTGTGGATGCAGAAATAGTTGTGTGGGTGCATCAGTAATTGTGTGGATGTAGCAGTAGTTGTGTGGATGCAGCGGTAGTTGTGTGGATGTAGCAGTAGTTGTGTGGATACAGCGGTAGTTGTGTGGGTGCAGTGGTAGTTGTGTGGGTGCAGCGGTAGTTGTGTGGATGCAGTGGTAGTTGTGTGGATGCAGCAGTAGTTGTGTGGATGCAGTGGTAGTTGTGTGGATGCAGCAGTAGTTGTGTGGAAGCAGCGGTAGTTGTGTGGATGCAGAAGTAGTCGTGTGGGTGCAGCAGTAGTTGTGTGGATGTAGAAGTAGTTGTGTGGATGCAGCAGTAGTTGTATGGATGCAGCAGTAGTTGTGGATACAGAAGTAGTTGTGGATTCAGCAGTAGTTGTGGGTGTAGTAGTAGTCATATGGATGCAGCGGTAGTTGTGTGGGTGCAACAGTAGTTGTGTGGATGCAGCAGTAGTTGTGGATGCAGAAATAGTTGTGTGGATGCAGCAGCAGTTGTGTGGATGCAGTGGTAGTTGTGTGGATGCAGCAGTAGTTGTATGGATGCAGCAGTAGTTGTGGATATAGAGGTAGTTGTGTGGTTGCAGCAGTAGTTGTCTAGAATGCAGCAGTAGTTGTGTGGAAGTAGCGGTAGTTGTGTGGATGCAGAAGTAGTTGTGTGGGTGCATCAGTAGTTGTGTGGATGTAGCAGTAGTTGTGTGGATGTAGCAGTAGTTGTGTGGATACAGCAGTAGTTGTGTGGGTGCAGCGGTAGTTGTGTGGGTGCAGCGGTAGTTGTGTGGGTGCAGCGGTAGTTGTGTGGATGTAGCAGTAGTTGTGTGGGTGCAGCGGTAGTTGTGTGGATGCAGCAGCAGTTGTGTGGATGCAGTGGTAGTTGTGTGGATGCAGCAGTAGTTGTATGGATGCAGCAGTAGTTGTGGATATAGAGGTAGTTGTGTGGGTGCAGCAGTAGTTGTCTAGAATGCAGCAGTAGTTGTGTGGAACTAGCGGTAGTTGTGTGGATGCAGAAGTAGTTGTGTGGGTGCATCAGTAGTTGTGTGGATGTAGCAGTAGTTGTGTGGATGTAGCAGTAGTTGTGTGGATACAGCAGTAGTTGTGTGGGTGCAGCGGTAGTTGTGTGGGTGCAGCGGTAGTTGTGTGGGTGCAGCGGTAGTTGTGTGGATGTAGCAGTAGTTGTGTGGGTGCAGCGGTAGTTGTGTGGATGCAGCAGTAGATGCATGGATCCAGCAGTAGTTGTGTGGATGCAGAAATAGTTGTGTGGGTGCATCAGTAGTTGTGTGGATGTAGCAGTAGTTGTGTGGATGCAGCGGTAGTTGTGTGGATGTAGCAGTAGTTGTGTGGATACAGCAGTAGTTGTGTGGGTGCAGCGGTAGTTGTGTGGGTGCAGCGGTAGTTGTGTGGATGTAGCAGTAGTTGTGTGGGTGCAGCGGTAGTTGTGTGGATGCAGCAGTAGATGCATGGATCCAGCAGTAGTTGTGTGGATGATGAAATAGTTGTGTGGGTGCATCAGTAGTTGTGTGGATGTAGCAGTAGTTGTGGATACAGAAGTAGTTGTGTGGATGCAGCAGTAGTTGTCTAGAATGCAGCAGTAGTTGTGTGGAAGCAGCGGTAGTTGTGTGGATGCAGAAGTAGTCGTGTGGGTGCAGCAGTAGTTGTGTGGATGTAGCAGTAGTTGTGTGGATGCAGCAGTAGTTGTATGGATGCAGCAGTAGTTGGGGATATAGAGGTAGTTGTGTGGGTGCAGCAGTAGTTTCGTGGGCGCAGCGGTAGTTGTGTGGATGCAGCAGTAGTTGTGTGGGTGCAGCGGTAGTTGTGTGGGTGCAGCAGTAGGTGCAGGGATGCAGTAGTAGTTGTGTGGATGCAGCAGTAGTTGTGTGGAAGCAGCGGTAGTTGTGTGGATGCAGAAGTAGTTGTGTGGATGTAGCAGTAGTTGTGTGGATACAGCAGTAGTTGTGTGGGTGCAGCGGTAGTTGTGTGGGTGCAGCGGTAGTTGTGTGGGTGCAGCGGTAGTTGTGTGGGTGCAGCGGTAGTTGTGTGGATGTAGCAGTAGTTGTGTGGGTGCAGCGGTAGTTGTGTGGATGCAGCAGCAGTTGTGTGGATGCAGTGGTAGTTGTGTGGATGCAGCAGTAGTTGTGTGGAAGCAGCGGTAGTTGTGTGGATGCAGAAGTAGTCGTGTGGGTGCAGCAGTAGTTGTGTGGATGTAGCAGTAGTTGTGTGGATGCAGCAGTAGTTGTATGGATGCAGCAGTAGTTGGGGATATAGAGGTAGTTGTGTGGGTGCAGCAGTAGTTTCGTGGGTGCAGCGGTAGTTGTGTGGATGCAGCAGTAGTTGTATGGATGCAGCAGTAGTTGTCTAGAATGCAGCAGTAGTTGTGTGGAAGCAGCGGTAGTTGTGTGGATGCAGAAGTAGTCGTGTGGGTGCAGCAGTAGTTGTGTGGATGTAGCAGTAGTTGTGTGGATGCAGCAGTAGTTGTATGGATGCAGCAGTAGTTGGGGATATAGAGGTAGTTGTGTGGGTGCAGCAGTAGTTTCGTGGGTGCAGCGGTAGTTGTGTGAATGCAGCAGTAGTTGTGTGGGTGCAGCGGTAGTTGTGTGGGTGCAGCAGTAGGTGCAGGGATGCAGTAGTAGTTGTGTGGATGCAGCAGTAGTTGTGTGGAAGCAGCGGTAGTTGTGTGGATGCAGAAGTAGTTGTGTGGATGTAGCAGTAGTTGTGTGGATACAGCAGTAGTTGTGTGGGTGCAGCGGTAGTTGTGTGGGTGCAGCGGTAGTTTTGTGGGTGCAGCGGTAGTTGTGTGGGTGCATCGGTAGTTGTGTGGATGTAGCAGTAGTTGTGTGGGTGCAGCGGTAGTTGTGTGGATGTAGCAGCAGTTGTGTGGATGCAGTGGTAGTTGTGTGGATGCAGCAGTAGTTGTGTGGAAGCAGCGGTAGTTGTGTGGATGCAGAAGTAGTCGTGTGGGTGCAGCAGTAGTTGTGTGGATGTAGCAGTAGTTGTGTGGATGCAGCAGTAGTTGTATGGATGCAGCAGTAGTTGGGGATATAGAGGTAGTTGTGTGGGTGCAGCAGTAGTTTCGTGGGTGCAGCGGTAGTTGTGTGGATGCAGCAGTAGTTGTGTGGGTGCAGCGGTAGTTGTGTGGGTGCAGCAGTAGGTGCATGGATCCAGCAGTAGTTGTGTGGATGCAGTGGTAGTTGTGTGGATGCAGCAGTAGTTGTATGGATGCAGCATTAGTTGTGGATACAGAAGTAGTTGTGTGGATGCAGCAGTAGTTGTCTAGAATGCAGCAGTATTTGTGTGGAAGTAGCGGTAGTTTTATGGATGCAGCAGTAGTTGTGGATATAGAGGTAGTTGTGTGGATGCAGCAGTAGTTGTGTGGATGCAGCAGTAGTTGTGGATGTAGTAGTAGTCGTATGGATGCAGCGGTAGTTGTGCGGGTGCAACAGTAGTTGTGTGGATGCAGCAGTAGTTGTGGATGCAGAAATAGTTGTGTGGATGCAGCAGCAGTTGTGTGGATGCAGTGGTAGTTGTGTGGATGCAGCAGTAGTTGTATGGATGCAGCAGTAGTTGTGGATATAGAGGTAGTTGTGTGTGTGCAACAGTAGTTGTGTGGAAGCCGCGGTAGTTGTGTGGATGCAGAAGTAGTCGTGTGGGTGCAGCAGTAGTTGTGTGGATGTAGCAGTAGTTGTGTGGATGCAGCAGTAGTTGTATGGATGCAGCAGTAGTTGGGGATATAGAGGTAGTTGTGTGGGTGCAGCAGTAGTTTTGTGGGTGCAGCGGTAGTTGTGTGGATGCAGCAGTAGTTGTGTGGGTGCAGCGGTAGTTGTGTGGGTGCAGCAGTAGGTGCATGGATCCAGCAGTAGTTGTGTGGATGCAGTGGTAGTTGTCTAGAATGCAGCAGTAGTTGTATGGATGCAGCAGTAGTTGTGGATACAGAAGTAGTTGTGTGGATGCAGCAGTAGTTGTCTAGAATGCAGCAGTAGTTGTGTGGATTCAGCGGTAGTTGTGTGGATGCAGAAGTAGTCGTGTGGGTGCAGCAGTAGTTGTGTGGATGTAGCAGTCGTTGTGTGGATGCAGCAGTAGTTGTATGGATGCAGCAGTAGTTGTGTGGATGTAGCAGTAGTTGTGTGGATGCAGCAGTAGTTGTGTGGATGCAGCGGTAGTTGTGTGGATGTAGCAGTAGTTGTGTGGATACAGCAGTAGTTGTGTGGGTGCAGTGGTAGTTGTGTGGGTGCAGCGGTAGTTGTGTGGATGCAGTGGTAGTTGTGTGGATGCAGCAGTAATTGTATGGATGCAGCATTAGTTGTGGATACAGAAGTAGTTGTGTGGATGCAGCAGTAGTTGTCTAGAATGCAGCAGTAGTCGTGTGGAAGCAGCAGTAGTTGTGTGGATGCAGAAGTAGTTGTGTGGGTGCAGCAGTAGTTGTGTGGATGTAGCAGTAGTTGTGTGGATGCAAGCGGTAGTTGTGTGGATGCAGTAGTAGTTGTGTGGATGCAGCGGTAGTTGAGTGGATGTAGCAGTAGTTGTGTGGATCCAGCAGTAGTTGTGTGGATGCAGTGGTAGTTGTGTGGATGCAGCAGTAGTTGTATGGATGCAGCAGTAGTTGTGGATACAGAAGTAGTTGTGTGGATGCAGCAGTAGTTGTCTAGAATGCAGCAGTAGTTGTGTGGAAGCAGCGGTAGTTGTGTGGATGCAGAAGTAGTCGTGTGGGTGCAGCAGTAGTTGTGTGGATGTAGCAGTAGTTGTGTGGATGCAGCAGTAGTTGTATGGATGCAGCAGTAGTTGAGGATATAGAGGTAGTTGTGTGGGTGCAGCAGTAGTTTCGTGGGTGCAGCGGTAGTTGTGTGGATGCAGCAGTAGTTGTGTGGGTGCAGCGGTAGTTGTGTGGGTGCAGCAGTAGGTGCATGGATCCAGCAGTAGTTGTGTGGATGCAGTGGTAGTTGTGTGGATGCAGCAGTAGTTGTGTGGAAGCAGCGGTAGTTGTGTGGATGCAGAAGTAGTTGTGTGGATGTAGCAGTAGTTGTTTGGATACAGCAGTAGTTGTGTGGGTGCAGCGGTAGTTGTGTGGGTGCAGTGGTAGTTGTGTGGGTGCAGCGGTAGTTGTGTGGGTGCAGCGGTAGTTGTGTGGATGTAGCAGTAGTTGTGTGGGTGCAGCGGTAGTTGTGTGGATGCAGCAGCAGTTGTGTGGATGCAGTGGTAGTTGTGTGGATGCAGCAGTAGTTGTGTGGAAGCAGCGGTAGTTGTGTGGATGCAGAAGTAGTCGTGTGGGTGCAGCAGTAGTTGTGTGGATGTAGCAGTAGTTGTGTGGATGCAGCAGTAGTTGTATGGATGCAGCAGTAGTTGGGGATATAGAGGTAGTTGTGTGGGTGCAGCAGTAGTTTCTCGGGTGCAGCGGTAGTTGTGTGGATGCAGCAGTAGTTGTGTGTGTGCAGCGGTAGTTGTGTGGGTGCAGCAGTAGGTGCATGGATCCAGCAGTAGTTGTGTGGATGCAGTGGTAGTTGTGTGGATGCAGCAGTAGTTGTATGGATGCAGCATTAGTTGTGGATACAGAAGTAGTTGTGTGGATGCAGCAGTAGTTGTCTAGAATGCAGCAGTAGTTGTGTGGAAGTAGCGGTAGTTGTATGGATGCAGCAGTAGTTGTGGATATAGAGGTAGTTGTGTGGATGCAGCAGTAGTTGTGTGGATGCAGCAGTAGTTGTGGATGTAGTAGTAGTCGTATGGATGCAGCGGTAGTTGTGCGGGTGCAACAGTAGTTGTGTGGATGCAGCAGTAGTTGTGGATGCAGAAATAGTTGTGTGGATGCAGCAGCAGTTGTTTGGATGCAGTGGTAGTTGTGTGGATGCAGCAGTAGTTGTATGGATGCAGCAGTAGTTGTGGATATAGAGGTAGTTGTGTGTGTGCAGCAGTAGTTGTGTGGAAGCAGCGGTAGTTGTGTGGATGCAGAAGTAGTCGTGTGGGTGCAGCAGTAGTTGTGTGGATGTAGCAGTAGTTGTGTGGATGCAGCAGTAGTTGTATGGATGCAGTAGTAGTTGGGGATATAGAGGTAGTTGTGTGGGTGCAGCAGTAGTTTCGTGGGTGCAGCGGTAGTTGTGTGGATGCAGCAGTAGTTGTGTGGGTGCAGCGGTAGTTGTGTGGGTGCAGCAGTAGGTGCATGGATCCAGCAGTAGTTGTGTGGATGCAGTGGTAGTTGTCTAGAATGCAGCAGTAGTTGTGTGGAAGCAGCGGTAGTTGTGTGGATGCAGAAGTAGTTGTGTGGATGTAGCAGTAGTTGTGTGGATACAGCAGTAGTTGTGTGGGTGCAGCGGTAGTTGTGTGGGTGCAGCAGTAGTTGTGTGGGTGCAGCGGTAGTTGTGTGGGTGCAGCGGTAGTTGTGTGGATGTAGCAGTAGTTGTGTGGGTGCAGCGGTAGTTGTGTGGA
The DNA here is from genome assembly GCA_022114975.2 of Lampris megalopsis. Classification (NCBI taxonomy): domain Eukaryota; kingdom Metazoa; phylum Chordata; class Actinopteri; order Lampriformes; family Lampridae; genus Lampris; species Lampris megalopsis. The sequence continues at coordinate 3,294,219 of JAJHIY020000428.1, read as the reverse complement.
TGCAGCAGCAGTTGTGTGGATGCAGTGGTAGTTGTGTGGATGCAGCAGTAGTTGTGTGGAAGCAGCGGTAGTTGTGTGGATGCAGAAGTAGTCGTGTGGGTGCAGCAGTAGTTGTGTGGATGCAGAAGTAGTTGTGTGGGTGCAGCAGCAGTAGTTGTATGGATGCAGCAGTAGTTGTGGATACAGAAGTAGTTTTATGGATGCAGCAGTAGTTGTCTAGAATGCAGCAGTAGTTGTGTGGAAGCAGCAGTAGTTGTGTGGATGCAGAAGTAGTTGTGTGGGTGCAGCAGTAGTTGTGTGGATGTAGCAGTAGTTGTGTGGATGCAGCAGTAGTTGTGTGGATACAGCAGTAGTTGTCTAGAATGCAGCAGTAGTTGTGTGGATGCAGCAGTAGTTGTATGGATGCAGCAGTAGTTGTGGATATAGAGGTAGTTGTGTGGATGCAGCAGTAGTTGTGGATGTAGTAGTAGTCGTATGGATGCAGCGGTAGTTGTGCGGATGCAACAGTAGTTGTGTGGATGCAGCAGTAGTTGTGGATACAGAAGTAGTTGTGTGGATGCAGCAGTAGTTGTCTAGAATGCAGCAGTAGTCGTGTGGAAGCAGCAGTAGTTGTGTGGATGCAGAAGTAGTTGTGTGGGTGCAGCAGTAGTTGTGTGGATGTAGCAGTAGTTGTGTGGATGCAAGCGGTAGTTGTGTGGATGCAGTAGTAGTTGTATGGATGCAGCGGTAGTTGAGTGGATGTAGCAGTAGTTGTGTGGATCCAGCAGTAGTTGTGTGGATGCAGTGGTAGTTTTGTGGATGCAGCAGTAGTTGTATGGATGCAGCAGTAGTTGTGGATACAGAAGTAGTTGTGTGGATGCAGCAGTAGTTGTCTAGAATGCAGCAGTAGTTGTGTGGAAGCAGCGGTAGTTGTGTGGATGCAGAAGTAGTCGTGTGGGTGCAGCAGTAGTTTCGTGGGTGCAGCGGTAGTTGTGTGGATGCAGCAGTAGTTGTGTGGATGTAGCAGTAGTTGTGTGGATGCAGCAGTAGTTGTATGGATGCAGCAGTAGTTGTGTGGATGCAGTGGTAGTTGTGTGGATGCAGCAGTAGTTGTGTGGATGCAGCGGTAGTTGTGTGGATGCAGAAGTAGTTGTGTGGATGTAGCAGTAGTTATGTGGATACAGCAGTAGTTGTGTGGGTGCAGCGGTAGTTGTGTGGGTGCAGTGGTAGTTGTGTGGGTGCAGCGGTAGTTGTGTGGGTGCAGCGGTAGTTGTGTGGATGTAGCAGTAGTTGTGTGGGTGCAGCGGTAGTTGTGTGGATGCAGCAGCAGATGTGTGGATGCAGTGGTGGTTGTGTGGATGCAGCAGTAGTTGTGTGGAAGCAGCGGTAGTTGTGTGGATGCAGAAGTAGTCGTGTGGGTCCAGCAGTAGTTGTGTGGATGTAGCAGTAGTTGTGTGGATGCAGCAGTAGTTGTATGGATGCAGCAGTAGTTGGGGATATAGAGGTAGTTGTGTGGGTGCAGCAGTAGTTTCGTGGGTGCAGCGGTAGTTGTGTGGATGCAGCAGCAGTTGTGTGGGTGCAGCGGTAGTTGTGTGGGTGCAGCAGTAGGTGCATGGATCCAGCAGTAGTTGTGTGGATGCAGTGGTAGTTGTGTGGATGCAGCAGTATTTGTATGGATGCAGCATTAGTTGTGGATACAGAAGTAGATGTGTGGATGCAGCAGTAGTTGTCTAGAATGCAGCAGTAGTTGTGTGGATGCAGCAGTAGTTGTGTGGATGCAGCAGTAGTTGTGGATGTAGTAGTGGTCGTATGGATGCAGCGGTAGTTGTGCGGGTGCAACAGTAGTTGTGTGGATGCAGCAGTAGTTGTGGATGTAGTAGTAGTCGTATGGATGCAGCGGTAGTTGTGCGGGTGCAACAGTAGTTGTGTGGATGCAGCAGTAGTTGTGGATGCAGAAATAGTTGTGTGGATGTAGTAGTAGTCGTATGGATGCAGCGGTAGTTGTGTGGATGCAGCAGTAGTTGTATGGATGCAGCAGTAGTTGTGGATATAGAGGTAGTTGTGTGGATGCAGAAGTAGTCGTGTGGGTTCAGCAGTAGTTGTGTGGATGTAGCAGTAGTTGTGTGGATGCAGCAGTAGTTGTATGGATGCAGTAGTAGTTGGGGATATAGAGGTAGTTGTGTGGGTGCAGCAGTAGTTTCGTGGGTGCAGCGGTAGTTGTGTGGATGCAGCAGTAGTTGTGTGGGTGCAGCGGTAGTTGTGTGGGTGCAGCAGTAGGTGCATGGATCCAGCAGTAGTTGTGTGGATGCAGTGGTAGTTGTCTAGAATGCAGCAGTAGTTGTGTGGAAGCAGCGGTAGTTGTGTGGATGCAGAAGTAGTTGTGTGGATGTAGCAGTAGTTGTGTGGATACAGCAGTAGTTGTGTGGGTGCAGCGGTAGTTGTGTGGGTGCAGCAGTAGTTGTGTGGGTGCAGCGGTAGTTGTGTGGGTGCAGCGGTAGTTGTGTGGATGTAGCAGTAGTTGTGTGGGTGCAGCGGTAGTTGTGTGGATGCAGCAGCAGTTGTGTGGATGCAGTGGTAGTTGTGTGGATGCAGCAGTAGTTGTGTGGAAGCAGCGGTAGTTGTGTGGATGCAGAAGTAGTCATGTGGGTGCAGCAGTAGTTGTGTGGATGTAGAAGTAGTTGTGTGGATGCAGCAGTAGTTGTATGGATGCAGCAGTAGTTGTGGATACAGAAGTAGTTTTATGGATGCAGTAGTAGTTGTCTAGAATGCAGCAGTAGTTGTGTGGAAGCAGCAGTAGTTGTGTGGATGCAGAAGTAGTTGTGTGGGTGCAGCAGTAGTTGTGTGGATGTAGCAGTAGTTGTGTGGATGCAGCAGTAGTTGTGTGGATACAGCAGTAGTTGTCTATAATGCAGCAGTAGTTGTGTGGATGCAGCAGTAGTTGTATGGATGCAGCAATAGTTGTGGATATAGAGGTAGTTGTGTGGATGCAGCAGTAGTTGTGGATGTAGTAGTAGTCGTATGGATGCAGCGGTAGTTGTGCGGATGCAACAGTAGTTGTGTGGATGCAGCAGTAGTTGTGGATGAAGAAATAGTTGTGTGGATGCAACAGCAGTTGTGTGGATGCAGTGGTAGTTGTGTGGATGCAGCAGTAGTTGTATGGATGCAGCAGTAGTTGTGGATATAGAGGTAGTTGTGTGGGTGCAGCAGTAGTTGTCTAGAGTGCAGCAGTAGTTGTGTGGAAGTAGCGGTAGTTGTGTGGATGCAGAAGTAGTGGTGTGGGTGCATCAGTAGTTGTGTGGATGTAGCAGTAGTTGTGTGGATGTAGCAGTAGTTGTGTGGATGCAGCGGTAGTTGTGTGGGTGCAGCGGTAGTTGTGTGGATGCAGCAGTAGTTGTGTGGGTGCAGTGGTAGTTGTGTGGATGCAGCAGTAGATGCATGGATCCAGCAGTAGTTGTGTGGATGCAGTGGTAGTTGTGTGGATGCAGCAGTAGTTGTATGGATGCAGCAGTAGTTGTGGATACAGAAGTAGTTGTGTGGATGCAGCAGTAGTTGTCTAGAATGCAGCAGTAGTTGTGTGGATTCAGCGGTAGTTGTGTGGATGCAGAAGTAGTCGTGTGGGTGCAGCAGTAGTTGTGTGGATGTAGCAGTAGTTGTATGGATGCAGCAGTAGTTGTGTGGATGCAGAAGTAGTTGTGTGGGTGCAGCAGTAGTTGTGTGGATGTAGCAGTAGTTGTGTGGGTGCAGCAGTAGTTGTGTGGATGCAGCGGTAGTTGTGTGGATGTAGCAGTAGTTGTGTGGATCCAGCAGTAGTTGTGTGGATGCAGTGGTAGTTGTGTGGATGCAGCAGTAGTTGTATGGATGCAGCAGTAGTTGTGGATACAGAAGTAGTTGTGTGGATGCAGCAGTAGTTGTATGGATGCAGCAGTAGTTGGGGATATAGAGGTAGTTGTGTGGGTGCAGCAGTAGTTTCGTGGGTGCAGCGGTAGTCGTGTGGGTGCAGCAGTAGTTGTGTGGGTGCAGCGGTAGTTGTGTGGGTGCAGCAGTAGGTGCATGGATCCAGCAGTAGTTGTGTGGATGCAGTGGTAGTTGTGTGGATGCAGCAGTAGTTGTATGGATGCAGCATTAGTTGTGGATACAGAAGTAGTTGTGTGGATGCAGCAGTAGTTGTCTAGAATGCAGCAGTAGTTGTGTGGAAGTAGCGGTAGTTGTATGGATGCAGCAGTAGTTGTGGATATAGAGGTAGTTGTGTGGATGCAGCAGTAGTTGTGTGGATGCAGCAGTAGTTGTGGATGTAGTAGTAGTCGTATGGATGCAGCGGTAGTTGTGCGGGTGCAACAGTAGTTGTGTGGATGCAGCAGTAGTTGTGGATGCAGAAATAGTTGTGTGGATGCAGCAGCAGTTGTGTGGATGCAGTGGTAGTTGTGTGGATGCAGCAGTAGTTGTATGGATGCAGCAGTAGTTGTGGATATAGAGGTAGTTGTGTGTGTGCAGCAGTAGTTGTGTGGAAGCAGCGGTAGTTGTGTGGATGCAGAAGTAGTCGTGTGGGTGCAGCAGTAGTTGTGTGGATGTAGCAGTAGTTGTGTGGATGCAGCAGTAGTTGTATGGATGCAGCAGTAGTTGGGGATATAGAGGTAGTTGTGTGGGTGCAGCAGTAGTTTCGTGGGTGCAGCGGTAGTTGTGTGGATGCAGCAGTAGTTGTGTGGGTGCAGCGATAGTTGTGTGGGTGCAGCAGTAGGTGCATGGATCCAGCAGTAGTTGTGTGGATGCAGTGGTAGTTGTCTAGAATGCAGCAGTAGTTGTGTGGAAGCAGCGGTAGTTGTGTGGATGCAGAAGTAGTCGTGTGGGTGCAGCAGTAGTTGTCTAGAATGCAGCAGTAGTTGTGTGGAAGCAGCAGTAGTTGTTTGGATGCAGAAGTAGTTGTGTGGGTGCAGCAGTAGTTGTGTGGATGTAGCAGTAGTTGTGTGGATGTAGCAGTAGTTGTGTGGATGCAGCGGTAGTTGTGTGGGTGCAGCGGTAGTTGTGTGGATGCAGCAGTAGTTGTGTGGATGTAGCAGTAGTTGTGTGGATGCAGCAGTAGTTGTATGGATGCAGCAGTAGTTGGGGATATAGAGGTAGTTGTGTGGGTGCAGCAGTAGTTTCGTGGGTGCAGCGGTAGTTGTGTGGATGCAGCAGTAGTTGTGTGGGTGCAGCGGTAGTTGTGTGGGTGCAGCAGTAGGTGCATGGATCCAGCAGTAGTTGTGTGGATGCAGTGGTAGTTGTCTAGAATGCAGCAGTAGTTGTGTGGAAGCAGCGGTAGTTGTGTGGATGCAGAAGTAGTCGTGTGGGTGCAGCAGTAGTTGTCTAGAATGCAGCAGTAGTTGTGTGGAAGCAGCAGTAGTTGTGTGGATGCAGAAGTAGTTGTGTGGGTGCAGCAGTAGTTGTGTGGATGTAGCAGTAGTTGTGTGGATGTAGCAGTAGTTGTGTGGATGCAGCGGTAGTTGTGTGGGTGCAGCGGTAGTTGTGTGGATGCAGCAGTAGTTGTGTGGGTGCAGCGGTAGTTGTGTGGATGCAGCAGTAGATGCATGGATCCAGCAGTAGTTGTGTGGATGCAGTGGTAGTTGTGTGGATGCAGCAGTAGTTGTATGGATAGAGGCAGTAGTTGTGGATACAGAAGTAGTTGTGTGGAAGCAGCGGTAGTTGTGTGGATGCAGAAGTAGTCGTGTGGGTGCAGCAGTAGTTGTGTGGATGTAGCAGTAGTTGTGTGGATGCAGCAGTAGTTGTATGGATGCAGCAGTAGTTGGGGATATAGAGGTAGTTGTGTGTGTGCAGCAGTAGTTGTGTGGATGTAGCAGTAGTTGTGTGGATGTAGCAGTAGTTGTGTGGATACAGCAGTAGTTGTGTGGGTGCAGCGGTAGTTGTGTGGGTGCAGCGGTAGTTGTGTGGGTGCAGCGGTAGTTGTGTGGATGCAGAAGTAGTCGTGTGGGTGCAGCAGTAGTTGTGTGGATGCAGCAGTAGTTGTGGATATAGAGGTAGTTGTGTGGATGCAGCAGTAGTTGTGTGGATGCAGCAGTAGTTGTGGATGTAGTAGTAGTCGTATGGATGCAGCGGTAGTTGTGCGGGTGCAACAGTAGTTGTGTGGATGCAGCAGTAGTTGTGGATGCAGAAATAGTTGTGTGGATGCAGCAGCAGTTGTGTGGATGCAGTGGTAGTTGTGTGGATGCAGCAGTAGTTGTATGGATGCAGCAGTAGTTGTGGATATAGAGGTAGTTGTGTGTGTGCAGCAGTAGTTGTGTGGAAGCAGCGGTAGTTGTGTGGATGCAGAAGTAGTCGTGTGGGTGCAGCAGTAGTTGTGTGGATGTAGCAGTAGTTGTGTGGATGCAGCAGTAGTTGTATGGATGCAGCAGTAGTTGGGGATATAGAGGTAGTTGTGTGGGTGCAGCAGTAGTTTCGTGGGTGCAGCGGTAGTTGTGTGGATGCAGCAGTAGTTGTGTGGGTGCAGCGGTAGTTGTGTGGGTGCAGCAGTAGGTGCATGGATCCAGCAGTAGTTGTGTGGATGCAGTGGTAGTTGTCTAGAATGCAGCAGTAGTTGTGTGGAAGCAGCGGTAGTTGTGTGGATGCAGAAGTAGTCGTGTGGGTGCAGCAGTAGTTGTCTAGAATGCAGCAGTAGTTGTGTGGAAGCAGCAGTAGTTGTGTGGATGCAGAAGTAGTTGTGTGGGTGCAGCAGTAGTTGTGTGGATGTAGCAGTAGTTGTGTGGATGTAGCAGTAGTTGTGTGGATGCAGCGGTAGTTGTGTGATTGCAGCGGTAGTTGTGTGGATGCAGCAGTAGTTGTGTGGGTGCAGCGGTAGTTGTGTGGATGCAGCAGTAGATGCATGGATCCAGCAGTAGTTGTGTGGATGCAGTGGTAGTTGTGTGGATGCAGCAGTAGTTGTATGGATAGAGGCAGTAGTTGTGGATACAGAAGTAGTTGTGTGGAAGCAGCGGTAGTTGTGTGGATGCAGAAGTAGTCGTGTGGGTGCAGCAGTAGTTGTGTGGATGTAGCAGTAGTTGTGTGGATGCAGCAGTAGTTGTATGGATGCAGCAGTAGTTGGGGATATAGAGGTAGTTGTGTGTGTGCAGCAGTAGTTGTGTGGATGTAGCAGTAGTTGTGTGGATGTAGCAGTAGTTGTGTGGATACAGCAGTAGTTGTGTGGGTGCAGCGGTAGTTGTGTGGGTGCAGCGGTAGTTGTGTGGGTGCAGCGGTAGTTGTGTGGATGCAGAAGTAGTCGTGTGGGTGCAGCAGTAGTTGTGTGGATGCAGCAGTAGTTGTATGGATGCAGCAGTAGTTGGGGATATAGAGGTAGTTGTGTGGGTGCAGCAGTAGTTTCGTGGGTGCAGCGATAGTTGTGTGGATGCAGCAGTAGTTGTGTGGGTGCAGCGGTAGTTGTGTGGGTGCAGCAGTAGGTGCATGGATCCAGCAGTAGTTGTGTGGATGCAGTGGTAGTTGTCTAGAATGCAGCAGTAGTTGTGTGGAAGCAGCGGTAGTTGTGTGGATGCAGAAGTAGTTGTGTGGATGTAGCAGTAGTTGTGTGGATACAGCAGTAGTTGTGTGGGTGCAGCGGTAGTTGTGTGGATGTAGCAGTAGTTGTGTGGGTGCAGCAGTAGTTGTGTGGATGCAGCAGCAGTTGTGTGGATGCAGAAGTAGTCGTGTGGTTGCAGCAGTAGTTGTGTGGATGTAGAAGTAGTTGTGTGGATGCAGCAGTAGTTGTATGGATGCAGCAGTAGTTGTGGATACAGAAGTAGTTTTGTGGATGCAGCAGTAGTTGTCTAGAATGCAGCAGTAGTTGTGTGGAAGAAGCAGTAGTTGTGTGGATGCAGAAGTAGTTGTGTGGGTGCAGCAGTAGTTGTGTGGATGTAGCAGTAGTTGTGTGGATGCAGCAGTAGTTGTGTGGATACAGCAGTAGTTGTCTAGAATGCAGCAGTAGTTGTGTGGATGCAGCAGTAGTTGTATGGATGCAGCAGTAGTTGTGGATATAGAGGTAGTTGTGTGGATGGAGCAGTAGTTGTGGATGTAGTAGTAGTCGTATGGATGCAGTGGTAGTTGTGCGGATGCAACAGTAGTTGTGTGGATGCAGCAGTAGTTGTGGATGCAGAAATAGTTGTGTGGATGCAACAGCAGTTGTGTGGATGCAGTGGTAGTTGTGTGGATGCAGCAGTAGTTGTATGGATGCAGCAGTAGTTGTGGATATAGAGGTAGTTGCGTGGGTGCAGCAGTAGTTGTCTAGAATGCAGCAGTAGTTGTGTGGAAGTAGCGGTAGTTGTGTTGATGCAGAAGTAGTGGTGTGGGTGCATCAGTAGTTGTGTGGATGTAGCAGTAGTTGTGTGGATGTAGCAGTAGTTGTGTGGATGCAGCGGTAGTTCTGTGGGTGCAGCGGTAGTTGTGTGGATGCAGTAGTAGTTGTGTGGGTGCAGCGGTAGTTGTGTGGATGCAGCAGTAGATGCATGGATCCAGCAGTAGTTGTGTGGAAGCAGTGGTAGTTGTCTAGAATGCAGCAGTAGTTGTGTGGAAGCAGCGGTAGTTGTGTGGATGCAGAAGTAGTCGTGTGGGTGCAGCAGTAGTTGTCTAGAATGCAGCAGTAGTTGTGTGGAAGCAGCAGTAGTTGTGTGGATGCAGAAGTAGTTGTGTGGGTGCAGCAGTAGTTGTGTGGATGTAGCAGTAGTTGTGTGGATGTAGCGGTAGTTGTGTGGATGCAGCGGTAGTTGTGTGGGTGCAGCGGTAGTTGTGTGGATGCAGCAGTAGTTGTGTGGGTGCAGCGGTAGTTGTGTGGATGCAGCAGTAGATGCATGGATCCAGCAGTAGTTGTGTGGATGCAGTGGTAGTTGTGTGGATGCAGCAGTAGTTGTATGGATAGAGGCAGTAGTTGTGGATACAGAAGTAGTTGTGTGGATGCAGCAGTAGTTGTCTAGAATGCAGCAGTAGTTGTGTGGAAGCAGCGGTAGTTGTGTGGATGCAGAAGTAGTCGTGTGGGTGCAGCAGTAGTTGTGTGGATGTAGCAGTAGTTGTGTGGATGCAGCAGTAGTTGTATGGATGCAGCAGTAGTTGGGGATATAGAGGTAGTTGTGTGTGTGCAGCAGTAGTTGTGTGGAAGCAGCGGTAGTTGTGTGGATGCAGAAGTAGTCGTGTGGGTGCAGCAGTAGTTGTGTGGATGCAGCAGTAGTTGTATGGATGCAGCAGAAGTTGGGGATATAGAGGTAGTTGTGTGGGTGCAGCAGTAGTTTCGTGGGTGCAGCGGTAGTTGTGTGGATGCAGCAGTAGTTGTGTGGGTGCAGCGGTAGTTGTGTGGGTGCAGCAGTAGGTGCATGGATCCAGCAGTAGTTGTGTGGATGCAGTGGTAATTGTCTAGAATGCAGCAGTAGTTGTGCGGAAGCAGCAGTAGTTGTGTGGATGCAGAAGTAGTTGTGTGGATGTAGCAGTAGTTGTGTGGATACAGCAGTAGTTGTGTGGGTGCAGCGGTAGTTGTGTGGGTGCAGCGGTAGTTGTGTGGGTGCAGCGGTAGTTGTGTGGGTGCAGCGGTAGTTGTGTGGATGTAGCAGTAGTTGTGTGGGTGCAGCAGTAGTTGTGTGGATGCAGCAGCAGTTGTGTGGATGCAGTGGTAGTTGTGTTGATGCAGCAGTAGTTGTGTGGAAGCAGCGGTAGTTGTGTGGATGCAGAAGTAGTCGTGTGGGTGCAGCAGTAGTTGTGTGGATGTAGAAGTAGTTGTGTGGATGCAGCAGTAGTTGTATGGATGCAGCAGTAGTTGTGGATACAGAAGTAGTTTTGTGGATGCAGCAGTAGTTGTCTAGAATGCAGCAGTAGTTGTGTGGAAGAAGCAGTAGTTGTATGGATGCAGCAGTAGTTGTGGATATAGAGGTAGTTGTGTGGATCGAGCAGTAGTTGTGGATGAAGTAGTAGGCGTATGGATGCAGCGGTAGTTGTGCGGATGCAACAGTAGTTGTGTGGATGCAGCAGTAGTTGTGGATGCAGAAATAGTTGTGTGGATGCAACAGCAGTTGTGTGGATGCAGTGGTAGTTGTGTGGATGCAGCATTAGTTGTATGGATGCAGCAGTAGTTGTGGATATAGAGGTAGTTGCGTGGGTGCAGCAGTAGTTGTCTAGAATGCAGCAGTAGTTGTGTGGAAGTAGCGGTAGTTGTGTGGATGCAGAAGTAGTGGTGTGGGTGCATCAGTAGTTGTGTGGATGTAGCAGTAGTTGTGTGGATGTAGCAGTAGTTGTGTGGATGCAGCGGTAGTTGTGTGGGTGCAGCGGTAGTTGTGTGGATGCAGTAGTAGTTGTGTGGGTGCAGCGGTAGTTGTGTGGATGCAGCAGTAGATGCATGGATCCAGCAGTAGTTGTGTTGATGCAGTGGTAGTTGTGTGGATGCAGCAGTAGTTGTATGGATGCAGCAGTAGTTGTGGATACAGAAGTAGTTGTGTGGATGCAGCAGTAGTTGTCTAGAATGCATAGTAGTTGTGTGGATTCAGCGGTAGTTGTGTGGATGCAGAAGTAGTCGTGTGGGTGCAGCAGTAGTTGTGTGGATGTAGCAGTAGTTGTGTGGATGCAGCGGTAGTTGTGTGGATTTAGCAGTAGCTGTGTGGATACAGCAGTAGTTGTGTGGGTGCAGTGGTAGTTGTGTGGGTGCAGCGGTAGTTGTGTGGATGCAGTGGTAGTTGTGTGGATGCAGCAGTAGTTGTATGGATGCAGCATTAGTTGTGGATACAGAAGTAGTTGTGTGGATGCAGCAGTAGTTGTCTAGAATGCAGCAGTAGTTGTGTGGAAGCAGCGGTAGTTGTGTGGATGCAGAAGTAGTTGTGTGGGTGCAGCAGTGGTTGTGTGGATGTAGCAGTAGTTGTGTGTGTGCAGCAGTAGTTGTGTGGATGCAGCGGTAGTTGTGTGGATGCAGTAGTAGTTGTGTGGATGCAGCGGTAGTTGTGTGGATGTAGCAGTAGTTGTGTGGATCCAGCAGTAGTTGTGTGGATGCAGTGGTAGTTGTGTGGATGCAGCAGTAGTTGTATGGATGCAGCAGTAGTTGTGGATACAGAAGTAGTTGTGTGGATGCAGCAGTAGTTGTCTAGAATGCAGCAGTAGTTGTGTGGAAGCAGCGGTAGTTGTGTGGATGCAGAAGTAGTCGTGTGGGTGCAGCAGTAGTTCTGTGGATGTAGCAGTAGTTGTGTGGATGCAGCAGTAGTTGTATGGATGCAGCAGTAGTTGGGGATATAGAGGTAGTTGTGTGGGTGCAGCAGTAGTTTCGTGGGTGCAGCGGTAGTTGTGTGGGTGCAGCAGTAGTTTCGTGGGTGCAGCGGTAGTTGTGTGGATGCAGCAGTAGGTGCATGGATCCAGCAGTAGTTGTGTGGATGCAGTGGTAGTTGTGTGGATGCAGCAGTAGTTGTATGGATGCAGCATTAGTTGTGGATACAGAAGTAGTTGTGTGGATGCAGCAGTAGTTGTCTAGAATGCAGCAGTAGTTGTGTGGAAGTAGCGGTAGTTGTATGGATGCAGCAGTAGTTGTGGATATAGAGGTAGTTGTGTGGATGCAGCAGTAGTTGTGTGGATTTAGCAGTAGTTGTGGATGTAGTAGTAGTCGTATGGATGCAGCGGTAGTTGTGCGGGTGCAACAGTAGTTGTGTGGATGCAGCAGTAGTTGTGGATGCAGAAATAGTTGTATGGATGCAGCAGCAGTTGTGTGGATGCAGTGGTAGTTGTGTGGAGGCAGCAGTAGTTGTATGGATGCAGCAGTAGTTGTGGATATAGAGGTAGTTGTGTGTGTGCAGCAGTAGTTGTCTAGAATGCAGCAGTAGTTGTGTGGAAGCAGCGGTAGTTGTGTGGATGCAGAAGTAGTTGTGTGGATATAGCAGTAGTTTGATGGGTGCAGCGGTAGTTGTGTGGGTGCAGCGGTAGTTGTGTGGGTGCAGCGGTAGTTGTGTGGATGTAGCAGTAGTTGTGTGGGTGCAGCGGTAGTTGTGTGGATGCAGCAGCAGTTGTGTGGATGCAGTGGTAGTTGTGTGGATGCAGCAGTAGTTGTATGGATGCAGCAGTAGTTGTGGATATAGAGGTAGTTGTGTGGGTGCAGCAGTAGTTGTCTAGAATGCAGCAGTAGTTGTGTGGAACTAGCGGTAGTTGTGTGGATGCAGAAGTAGTTGTGTGGGTGCATCAGTAGTTGTGTGGATGTAGCAGTAGTTGTGTGGATGTAGCAGTAGTTGTGTGGATACAGCAGTAGTTGTGTGGGTGCAGCGGTAGTTGTTTGGGTGCAGCGGTAGTTGTGTGGGTGCAGCGGTAGTTGTGTGGATGTAGCAGTAGTTGTGTGGGTGCAGCGGTAGTTGTGTGGATGCAGCAGTAGATGCATGGATCCAGCAGTAGTTGTGTGGATGCAGTGGTAGTTGTGTGGATGCAGCAGTAGTTGTATGGATGCAGCAGTAGTTGTGGATACAGAAGTAGTTGTGTGGATGCAGCAGTAGTTGTCTAGAATGCAGCAGTAGTTGTGTGGAAGCAGCGGTAGTTGTGTGGATGCAGAAGTAGTCGTGTGGGTGCAGCAGTAGTTGTGTGGATGTAGAAGTAGTTGTGTGGATGCAGCAGTAGTTGTATGGATGCAGCAGTAGTTGTGTGGAAGTAGCGGTAGTTGTGTGGATGCAGAAGTAGTTGTCTAGAATGCAGCAGTAGTTTTGTGGAATCAGCGGTAGTTGTGTGGATGCAGAAGTAGTTGTGTGGATGTAGCAGTAGTTGTGTGGATACAGCAGTAGTTGTGTGGGTGCAGCGGTAGTTGTGTGGGTGCAGCGGTAGTTGTGTGGGTGCAGCGGTAGTTGTGTGGGTGCAGCGGCAGTTGTGTGGATGTAGCAGTAGTTGTGTGGGTGCAGCGGTAGTTGTGTGGATGCAGCAGCAGTTGTGTGGATGCAGTGGTAGTTGTGTGGATGCAGCAGTAGTTGTGTGGAAGCAGCGGTAGTTGTGTGGATGCAGAAGTAGTCGTGTGGGTGCAGCAGAAGTTGTGTGGATGTAGAAGTAGTTGTGTGGATGCAGCAGTAGTTGTATGGATGCAGCAGTAGTTGTGGATACAGAAGTAGTTGTGTGGATGCAGCAGTAGTTGTCTAGAATGCAGCAGTAGTTGTGTGGAAGCAGCAGTAGTTGTCTGGATGCAGAAGTAGTTGTGTGGGTGCAGCAGTAGTTGTGTGGATGTAGCAGTAGTTGTGTGGATGCAGCAGTAGTTGTGTGGATACAGCAGTAGTTGTCTAGAATGCAGCGGTAGTTGTGTGGATGCAGCAGTATTTGTATGGATGCAGCAGTAGTTGTGGATATAGAGGTAGTTGTGTGGATGCAGCAGTAGTTGTGGATGTAGTAGTAGTCGTATGGATGCAGCGGTAGTTGTGCGGATGCAACAGTAGTTGTGTGGATGCAGCAGTAGTTGTGGATGCAGAAATAGTTGTGTGGATGCAACAGCAGTTGTGTGGATGCAGTGGTAGTTGTGTGGATGCAGCAGTAGTTGTATGGATGCAGCAGTAGTTGTGGATATAGAGGTAGTTGTGTGGGTGCAGCAGTAGTTGTCTAGAATGCAGCAGTAGTTGTGTGGAAGTAGCGGTAGTTGTGTGGATGCAGAAGTAGTGGTGTGGGTGCATCAGTAGTTGTGTGGATGTAGCAGTAGTTGTGTGGATGTAGCAGTAGTTGTGTGGATGCAGCGGTAGTTGTGTGGGTGCAGCGGTAGTTGTGTGGATGCAGCAGTAGTTGTGTGGGTGCAGCGGTAGTTGTGTGGATGCAGCAGTAGATGCATGGATCCAGCAGTAGTTGTGTGGATGCAGTGGTAGTTGTGTGGGTGCAGCGGTAGTTGTGTGGATGCAGTACTAGTTGTGTGGATGTAGCAGTAGTTGTGTGGATACAGCGGTAGTTGTGTGGATGCAGTACTAGTTGTGTGGATGTAGCAGTAGTTGTGTGGATGTAGCAGTAGTTGTGTGGATCCAGCAGTAGTTGTGTAGATGCAGTGGTAGTTGTGTGGATGCAGCAGTAGTTGTATGGATGCAGCAGTAGTTGTGGATACAGAAGTAGTTGTGTGGAAGCAGCAGTAGTTGTCTAGAATGCAGCAGTAGTTGTGTGGAAGCAGCGGTAGTTGTGTGGATGCAGAAGTAGTCGTGTGGGTGCAGCAGTAGTTGTGTGGATGTAGCAGTAGTTGTGTGGATGCAGCAGTAGTTGTATGGATGCAGCAGTAGTTGGGGATATAGAGGTAGTTGTGTGGGTGCAGCAGTAGTTTCGTGGGTGCAGCGGTAGTCGTGTGGGTGCAGCAGTAGTTGTGTGGGTGCAGCGGTAGTTGTGTGGGTGCAGCAGTAGGTGCATGGATCCAGCAGTAGTTGTGTGGATGCAGTGGTAGTTGTGTGGATGCAGCAGTAGTTGTCTAGAATGCAGCAGTAGTTGTGTGGAAGTAGCGGTAGTTGTATGGATGCAGCAGTAGTTGTGGATATAGAGGTAGTTGTGTGGATGCAGCAGTAGTTGTGTGGATGCAGCAGTAGTTGTGGATGTAGTAGTAGTCGTATGGATGCAGCGGTAGTTGTGCGGGTGCAACAGTAGTTGTGTGGATGCAGCAGTAGTTGTGGATGCAGAAATAGTTGTGTGGATGCAGCAGCAGTTGTGTGGATGCAGTGGTAGTTGTGTGGATGCAGCAGTAGTTGTATTGATGCAGCAGTAGTTGTGGATATAGAGGTAGTTGTGTGTGTGCAGCAGTAGTTGTGTGGAAGCAACGGTAGTTGTGTGGATGCAGAAGTGGTCGTGTGGGTGCAGCAGTAGTTGTGTGGATGTAGCAGTAGTTGTGTGGATGCAGCAGTAGTTGTATGGATGCAGCAGTAGTTGGGGATATAGAGGTAGTTGTGTGGGTGCAGCAGTAGTTTCGTGGGTGCAGCGGTAGTTGTGTGGATGCAGCAGCAGTTGTGTGGGTGCAGCGGTAGTTGTGTGGGTGCAGCAGTAGGTGCATGGATCCAGCAGTAGTTGTGTGGATGCAGTGGTAGTTGTCTAGAATGCAGCAGTAGTTGTGTGGAAGCAGCGGTAGTTGTGTGGATGCAGAAGTAGTCGTGTGGGTGCAGCAGTAGTTGTCTAGAATGCAGCAGTAGTTGTGTGGAAGCAGCAGTAGTTGTGTGGATGCAGAAGTAGTTGTGTGGGTGCAGCAGTAGTTGTGTGGATGTAGCAGTAGTTGTGTGGATGTAGCAGTAGTTGTGTGGATGCAGCGGTAGTTGTGTGGGGCCAGCGGTAGTTGTGTGGATGCAGCAGTAGTTGTGTGGGTGCAGCGGTAGTTGTGTGGATGCAGCAGTAGATGCATGGATCCAGCAGTAGTTGTGTGGATGCAGTGGTAGTTGTGTGGATGCAGCAGTAGTTGTATGGATAGAGGCAGTAGTTGTGGATACAGAAGTAGTTGTGTGGATGCAGCAGTAGTTGTCTAGAATGCAGCAGTAGTTGTGTGGAAGCAGCGGTAGTTGTGTGGATGCAGAAGTAGTCGTGTGGGTGCAGCAGTAGTTGTGTGGATGTAGCAGTAGTTGTGTGGATGCAGCAGTAGTTGTATGGATGCAGCAGTAGTTGGGGATATAGAGGTAGTTGTGTGTGTGCAGCAGTAGTTGTGTGGAAGCAGCGGTAGTTGTGTGGATGCAGAAGTAGTCGTGTGGGTGCAGCAGTAGTTGTGTGGATGCAGCAGTAGTTGTATGGATGCAGCAGTAGTTGGGGATATAGAGGTAGTTGTGTGGGTGCAGCAGTAGTTTCGTGGGTGCAGCGGTAGTTGTGTGGATGCAGCAGTAGTTGTGTGGGTGCAGCGGTAGTTGTGTGGGTGCAGCAGTAGGTGCATGGATCCAGCAGTAGTTGTGTGGATGCAGTGGTAGTTGTCTAGAATGCAGCAGTAGTTGTGTGGAAGCAGCGGTAGTTGTGTGGATGCAGAAGTAGTTGTGTGGATGTAGCAGTAGTTGTGTGGATACAGCAGTAGTTGTGTGGGTGCAGCGGTAGTTGTGTGGGTGCAGCGGTAGTTGTGTGGGTGCAGCGGTAGTTGTGTGGGTGCAGCGGTAGTTGTGTGGATGATGCAGTAGTTGTGTGGGTGCAGCAGTAGTTGTGTGGATGCAGCAGCAGTTGTGTGGATGCAGTGGTAGTTGTGTGGATGCAGCAGTAGTTGTGTGGAAGCAGCGGTAGTTGTGTGGATGCAGAAGTAGTCGTGTGGGTGCAGCAGTAGTTGTATGGATGCAGCAGTAGTTGTGGATACAGAAGTAGTTTTGTGGATGCAGCAGTAGTTGTCTAGAATGCAGCAGTAGTTGTGTGGAAGCAGCAGTAGTTGTGTGGATGCAGCAGTAGTTGTGTGGATGCAGCAGTAGTTGTGGATGTAGTAGTAGTCGTATGGATGCAGCAGTAGTTGTGCGGGTGCAACAGTAGTTGTGTGGATACAGCAGTAGTTGTGGATGCAGAAATAGTTGTGTGGATGCAGCAGCAGTTGTGTGGATGCAGTGGTAGTTGTGTGGATGCAGCAGTAGTTGTATGGATGCAGCAGTAGTTGTGGATATAGAGGTAGTTGTGTGTGTGCAGCAGTAGTTGTCTAGAATGCAGCAGTAGTTGTGTGGAAGTAGCGGTAGTTGTGTGAATGCAGAAGTAGTTGTGTGGGTGCATCAGTAGTTGTGTGGATGTAGCAGTAGTTGTGTGGATGTAGCAGTAGTTGTGTGGATACAGCAGTAGTTGTGTGGGTGCAGCGGTAGTTGTGTGGGTGCAGCGTTAGTGTTGTGTGTGCAGCGGTAGTTGTGTGGATGTAGCAGTAGTTGTGTGGGTGCAGCGGTAGTTGTGTGGATGCAGCAGCAGTTGTGTGGATGCAGTGGTAGTTGTGTGGATGCAGCAGTAGTTGTATGGATGCAGCAGTAGTTGTGGATATAGAGGTGGTTGTGTGGGTGCAGCAGTAGTTGTCTAGAATGCAGCAGTAGTTGTGTGGAACTAGCGGTAGTTGTGTGGATGCAGAAGTAGTTGTGTGGGTGCATCAGTAGTTGTGTGGATGTAGCAGTAGTTGTGTGGATGTAGCAGTAGTTGTGTGGATACAGCAGTAGTTGTGTGGGTGCAGCGGTAGTTGTGTGGGTGCAGCGGTAGTTGTGTGGGTGCAGCGGTAGTTGTGTGGATGTAGCAGTAGTTGTGTGGGTGCAGCGGTAGTTGTGTGGATGCAGCAGTAGATGCATGGATCCAGCAGTAGTTGTGTGGATGCAGTGGTAGTTGTGTGGATGCAGCAGTAGTTGTATGGATGCAGCAGTAGTTGTGGATACAGAAGTAGTTGTGTGGATGCAGCAGTAGTTGTCTAGAATGCAGCAGTAGTTGTGTGGAAGCAGCGGTAGTTGTGTGGATGCAGAAGTAGTCGTGTGGGTGCAGCAGTAGATGTGTGGATGTAGCAGTAGTTGTGTGGATGCAGCAGTAGTTGTATGGATGCAGCAGTAGTTGGGGATATAGAGGTAGTTGTGTGGGTGCAGCAGTAGTTTCGGGGGTGCAGCGGTAGTTGTGTGGATGCAGCAGTAGTTGTGTGGGTGCAGCGGTAGTTGTGTGGGTGCAGCAGTAGGTGCATGGATCCAGCAGTAGTTGTGTGGATGCAGTGGTAGTTGTGTGGATGCAGCAGTAGTTGTATGGATGCAGCATTAGTTGTGGATACAGAAGTAGTTGTGTGGATGCAGCAGTAGTTGTCTAGAATGCAGCAGTAGTTGTGTGGAAGTAGCGGTAGTTGTATGGATGCAGCAGTAGTTGTGGATATAGAGGTAGTTGTGTGGATGCAGCAGTAGTTGTGTGGATGCAGCAGTAGTTGTGGATGTAGTAGTAGTCGTATGGATGCAGCAGTAGTTGTGCGGGTGCAACAGTAGTTGTGTGGATGCAGCAGTAGTTGTGGATGCAGAAATAGTTGTGTGGATGCAGCAGCAGTTGTGTGGATGCAGTGGTAGTTGTGTGGATGCAGCAGTAGTTGTATGGATGCAGCAGTAGTTGTGGATATAGAGGTAGTTGTGTGTGTGCAGCAGTAGTTGTCTAGAATGCAGCAGTAGTTGTGTGGAAGTAGCGGTAGTTGTGTGAATGCAGAAGTAGTTGTGTGGGTGCATCAGTAGTTGTGTGGATGTAGCAGTAGTTGTGTGGATGTAGCAGTAGTTGTGTGGATACAGCAGTAGTTGTGTGGGTGCAGCGGTAGTTGTGTGGGTGCAGCGGTAGTTGTGTGGGTGCAGCGGTAGTTGTGTGGATGTAGCAGTAGTTGTGTGGGTGCAGCGGTAGTTGTGTGGATGCAGCAGCAGTTGTGTGGATGCAGTGGTAGTTGTGTGGATGCAGCAGTAGTTGTATGGATGCAGCAGTAGTTGTGGATATAGAGGTGGTTGTGTGGGTGCAGCAGTAGTTGTCTAGAATGCAGCAGTAGTTGTGTGGAACTAGCGGTAGTTGTGTGGATGCAGAAGTAGTTGTGTGGGTGCATCAGTAGTTGTGTGGATGTAGCAGTAGTTGTGTGGATGTAGCAGTAGTTGTGTGGATACAGCAGTAGTTGTGTGGGTGCAGCGGTAGTTGTGTGGGTGCAGCGGTAGTTGTGTGGGTGCAGCGGTAGTTGTGTGGATGTAGCAGTAGTTGTGTGGGTGCAGCGGTAGTTGTGTGGATGCAGCAGTAGATGCATGGATCCAGCAGTAGTTGTGTGGATGCAGTGGTAGTTGTGTGGATGCAGCAGTAGTTGTGTGGATGCAGCGGTAGTTGTGTGGGGCCAGCGGTAGTTGTGTGGATGCAGCAGTAGTTGTGTGGGTGCAGCGGTAGTTGTGTGGATGCAGCAGTAGATGCATGGATCCAGCAGTAGTTGTGTGGATGCAGTGGTAGTTGTGTGGATGCAGCAGTAGTTGTATGGATAGAGGCAGTAGTTGTGGATACAGAAGTAGTTGTGTGGATGCAGCAGTAGTTGTCTAGAATGCAGCAGTAGTTGTGTGGAAGCAGCGGTAGTTGTGTGGATGCAGAAGTAGTCGTGTGGGTGCAGCAGTAGTTGTGTGGATGTAGCAGTAGTTGTGTGGATGCAGCAGTAGTTGTATGGATGCAGCAGTAGTTGGGGATATAGAGGTAGTTGTGTGTGTGCAGCAGTAGTTGTGTGGAAGCAGCGGTAGTTGTGTGGATGCAGAAGTAGTCGTGTGGGTGCAGCAGTAGTTGTGTGGATGCAGCAGTAGTTGTATGGATGCAGCAGTAGTTGGGGATATAGAGGTAGTTGTGTGGGTGCAGCAGTAGTTTCGTGGGTGCAGCGGTAGTTGTGTGGATGCAGCAGTAGTTGTGTGGGTGCAGCGGTAGTTGTGTGGGTGCAGCAGTAGGTGCATGGATCCAGCAGTAGTTGTGTGGATGCAGTGGTAGTTGTCTAGAATGCAGCAGTAGTTGTGTGGAAGCAGCGGTAGTTGTGTGGATGCAGAAGTAGTTGTGTGGATGTAGCAGTAGTTGTGTGGATACAGCAGTAGTTGTGTGGGTGCAGCGGTAGTTGTGTGGGTGCAGCGGTAGTTGTGTGGGTGCAGCGGTAGTTGTGTGGATGATGCAGTAGTTGTGTGGGTGCAGCAGTAGTTGTGTGGATGCAGCAGCAGTTGTGTGGATGCAGTGGTAGTTGTGTGGATGCAGCAGTAGTTGTGTGGAAGCAGCGGTAGTTGTGTGGATGCAGAAGTAGTCGTGTGGGTGCAGCAGTAGTTGTATGGATGCAGCAGTAGTTGTGGATACAGAAGTAGTTTTGTGGATGCAGCAGTAGTTGTCTAGAATGCAGCAGTAGTTGTGTGGAAGCAGCAGTAGTTGTGTGGATGCAGCAGTAGTTGTGTGGATGCAGCAGTAGTTGTGGATGTAGTAGTAGTCGTATGGATGCAGCAGTAGTTGTGCGGGTGCAACAGTAGTTGTGTGGATACAGCAGTAGTTGTGGATGCAGAAATAGTTGTGTGGATGCAGCAGCAGTTGTGTGGATGCAGTGGTAGTTGTGTGGATGCAGCAGTAGTTGTATGGATGCAGCAGTAGTTGTGGATATAGAGGTAGTTGTGTGTGTGCAGCAGTAGTTGTCTAGAATGCAGCAGTAGTTGTGTGGAAGTAGCGGTAGTTGTGTGAATGCAGAAGTAGTTGTGTGGGTGCATCAGTAGTTGTGTGGATGTAGCAGTAGTTGTGTGGATGTAGCAGTAGTTGTGTGGATACAGCAGTAGTTGTGTGGGTGCAGCGGTAGTTGTGTGGGTGCAGCGGTAGTTGTGTGGGTGCAGCGGTAGTTGTGTGGATGTAGCAGTAGTTGTGTGGGTGCAGCGGTAGTTGTGTGGATGCAGCAGCAGTTGTGTGGATGCAGTGGTAGTTGTGTGGATGCAGCAGTAGTTGTATGGATGCAGCAGTAGTTGTGGATATAGAGGTGGTTGTGTGGGTGCAGCAGTAGTTGTCTAGAATGCAGCAGTAGTTGTGTGGAACTAGCGGTAGTTGTGTGGATGCAGAAGTAGTTGTGTGGGTGCATCAGTAGTTGTGTGGATGTAGCAGTAGTTGTGTGGATGTAGCAGTAGTTGTGTGGATACAGCAGTAGTTGTGTGGGTGCAGCGGTAGTTGTGTGGGTGCAGCGGTAGTTGTGTGGGTGCAGCGGTAGTTGTGTGGATGTAGCAGTAGTTGTGTGGGTGCAGCGGTAGTTGTGTGGATGCAGCAGTAGATGCATGGATCCAGCAGTAGTTGTGTGGATGCAGTGGTAGTTGTGTGGATGCAGCAGTAGTTGTATGGATGCAGCAGTAGTTGTGGATACAGAAGTAGTTGTGTGGATGCAGCAGTAGTTGTCTAGAATGCAGCAGTAGTTGTGTGGAAGCAGCGGTAGTTGTGTGGATGCAGAAGTAGTCGTGTGGGTGCAGCAGTAGATGTGTGGATGTAGCAGTAGTTGTGTGGATGCAGCAGTAGTTGTATGGATGCAGCAGTAGTTGGGGATATAGAGGTAGTTGTGTGGGTGCAGCAGTAGTTTCGGGGGTGCAGCGGTAGTTGTGTGGATGCAGCAGTAGTTGTGTGGGTGCAGCGGTAGTTGTGTGGGTGCAGCAGTAGGTGCATGGATCCAGCAGTAGTTGTGTGGATGCAGTGGTAGTTGTGTGGATGCAGCAGTAGTTGTATGGATGCAGCATTAGTTGTGGATACAGAAGTAGTTGTGTGGATGCAGCAGTAGTTGTCTAGAATGCAGCAGTAGTTGTGTGGAAGTAGCGGTAGTTGTATGGATGCAGCAGTAGTTGTGGATATAGAGGTAGTTGTGTGGATGCAGCAGTAGTTGTGTGGATGCAGCAGTAGTTGTGGATGTAGTAGTAGTCGTATGGATGCAGCAGTAGTTGTGCGGGTGCAACAGTAGTTGTGTGGATGCAGCAGTAGTTGTGGATGCAGAAATAGTTGTGTGGATGCAGCAGCAGTTGTGTGGATGCAGTGGTAGTTGTGTGGATGCAGCAGTAGTTGTATGGATGCAGCAGTAGTTGTGGATATAGAGGTAGTTGTGTGTGTGCAGCAGTAGTTGTCTAGAATGCAGCAGTAGTTGTGTGGAAGTAGCGGTAGTTGTGTGAATGCAGAAGTAGTTGTGTGGGTGCATCAGTAGTTGTGTGGATGTAGCAGTAGTTGTGTGGATGTAGCAGTAGTTGTGTGGATACAGCAGTAGTTGTGTGGGTGCAGCGGTAGTTGTGTGGGTGCAGCGGTAGTTGTGTGGGTGCAGCGGTAGTTGTGTGGATGTAGCAGTAGTTGTGTGGGTGCAGCGGTAGTTGTGTGGATGCAGCAGCAGTTGTGTGGATGCAGTGGTAGTTGTGTGGATGCAGCAGTAGTTGTATGGATGCAGCAGTAGTTGTGGATATAGAGGTGGTTGTGTGGGTGCAGCAGTAGTTGTCTAGAATGCAGCAGTAGTTGTGTGGAACTAGCGGTAGTTGTGTGGATGCAGAAGTAGTTGTGTGGGTGCATCAGTAGTTGTGTGGATGTAGCAGTAGTTGTGTGGATGTAGCAGTAGTTGTGTGGATACAGCAGTAGTTGTGTGGGTGCAGCGGTAGTTGTGTGGGTGCAGCGGTAGTTGTGTGGGTGCAGCGGTAGTTGTGTGGATGTAGCAGTAGTTGTGTGGGTGCAGCGGTAGTTGTGTGGATGCAGCAGTAGATGCATGGATCCAGCAGTAGTTGTGTGGATGCAGTGGTAGTTGTGTGGATGCAGCAGTAGTTGTATGGATGCAGCAGTAGTTGTGGATACAGAAGTAGTTGTGTGGATGCAGCAGTAGTTGTCTAGAATGCAGCAGTAGTTGTGTGGAAGCAGCGGTAGTTGTGTGGATGCAGAAGTAGTCGTGTGGGTGCAGCAGTAGTTGTGTGTATGTAGAAGTAGTTGTGTGGATGCAGCAGTAGTTGTATGGATGCAGCAGTAGTTGTGTGGAAGTAGCGGTAGTTGTGTGGATGCAGAAGTAGTTGTCTAGAATGCAGCAGTAGTTTTGTGGAATCAGCGGTAGTTGTGTGGATGCAGAAGTAGTTGTGTGGATGTAGCAGTAGTTGTGTGGGTGCAGCGGTAGTTGTGTGGGTGCAGCAGTAGTTGTGTGGGTGCAGCGGTAGTTGTGTGGGTGCAGCGGCAGTTGTGTGGATGTAGCAGTAGTTGTGTGGGTGCAGCGGTAGTTATGTGGATGCAGCAGCAGTTGTTTGGATGCAGTGGTAGTTGTGTGGATGCAGCAGTAGTTGTGTGGAAGCAGCGGTAGTTGTGTGGATGCAGAAGTAGTCGTGTGGGTGCAGCAGAAGTTGTGTGGATGTAGAAGTAGTTGTGTGAATGCAGCAGTAGTTGTATGGATGCAGCAGTAGTTGTGGATACAGAAGTAGTTGTGTGGATGCAGCAGTAGTTGTCTAGAATGCAGCAGTAGTTGTGTGGAAGCAGCAGTAGTTGTGTGGATGCAGAAGTAGTTGTGTGGGTGCAGCAGTAGTTGTGTGGATGTAGCAGTAGTTGTGTGGATGCAGCAGTAGTTGTGTGGATACAGCAGTAGTTGTCTAGAATGCAGCAGTAGTTGTGTGGATGCAGCAGTAGTTGTATGGATGCAGCAGTAGTTGTGGATATAGAGGTAGTTGTGTGGATGCAGCTGTAGTTGTGGATGTAGTAGTAGTCGTATGGATGCAGCGGTAGTTGAGCGGATGCAACAGTAGTTGTGTGGATGCAGCAGCAGTTGTGGATGCAGAAATAGTTGTGTGGATGCAACAGCAGTTGTGTGGATGTAGCAGTAGTTGTGTGGATGCAGCAGTAGTTGTATGGATGCAGCAGTAGTTGTGGATATAGAGGTAGTTGTGTGTGTGCAGCAGTAGTTGTCTAGAATGCAGCACTAATTGTTGGGAAGTAGCGGTAGTTGTGTGGATGCAGAAGTAGTTGTGTGGGTGCATCAGTAGTTGTGTGGATGTAGCAGTAGTTGTGTGGATGTAGCAGTAGTTGTGTGGATACAGCAGTAGTTGTGTGGGTGCAGCGGTAGTTGTGTGGATGAAGCAGTAGTTGTGTGGGTGCAGCGTTAGTTGTGTGGATGCAGCAGCAGTTGTGTGGATGCAGTGGTAGTTGTGTGGATGCAGCAGTAGTTGTATGGATGCAGCAGTAGTTGTGGATATAGAGGTAGTTGTGTGGGTGCAGCAGTAGTTGTCTAGAATGCAGCAGTAGTTGTGTGGAACTAGCGGTAGTTGTGTGGATGCAGAAGTAGTTGTGTGGGTGCATCAGTAGTTGTGTGGATGTAGCAGTAGTTGTGTGGATGTTGCAGTAGTTGTGTGGATACAGCAGAAGTTGTGTGGGTGCAGCGGTAGTTGTGTGGGTGCAGCGGTAGTTGTGTGGGTGCAGCGGTAGTTGTGTGGATGTAGCAGTAGTTGTGTGGGTGCAGCGGTAGTTGTGTGGATGCAGCAGTAGATGCATGGATCCAGCAGTAGTTGTGTGGATGCAGTGGTAGTTGTGTGGATGCAGCAGTAGTTGTATGGATGCAGCAGTAGTTGTGGATACAGAAGAAGTTGTGTGGATGCAGCAGTAGTTGTCTAGAATGCAGCAGTAGTTGTGTGGAAGCAGCGGTAGTTGTGTGGATGCAGAAGTAGTCGTGTGGGTGCAGCAGTAGTTGTATGGATGTAGAAGTAGTTGTGTGGATGCAGCAGTAGTTGTATGGATGCAGCAGTAGTTGTTCGGAAGTAGCGGTAGTTGTGTGGATGCAGAAGTAGTTGTCTAGAATGCAGCAGTAGTTTTGTGGAAGCAGCGGTAGTTGTGTGGATGCAGAAGTAGTTGTGTGGATGTAGCAGTAGTTGTGTGGATACAGCAGTAGTTGTGTGGGTGCAGTGGTAGTTGTGTGGGTGCAGCGGTAGTTGTGTGGGTGCAGCGGTAGTTGTGTGGGTGCAGCGGCAGTTGTGTGGATGTAGCAGTAGTTGTGTGGGTGCAGCGGTAGTTGTGTAGATGCAGCAGCAGTTGTGTGGATGCAGTGGTAGTTGTGTGGATGCAGCAGTAGTTGTGTGGAAGCAGCGGTAGTTGTGTGGATGCAGAAGTAGTCGTTTGGGTGCAGCAGAAGTTGTGTGGATGTAGAAGTAGTTGTGTGGATGCAGCAGTAGTTGTATGGATGCAGCAGTAGTTGTGGATACAGAAGTAGTTGTGTGGATGCAGCAGTAGTTGTCTAGAATGCAGCAGTAGTTGTGTGGAAGCAGCGGTAGTTGTGTGGATGCAGAAGTAGTTGTGTGGGTGCAGCAGTAGTTGTGTGGATGTAGCAGTAGTTGTGTGGATGCAGCAGTAGTTGTGTGAATACAGCAGTAGTTGTCTAGAAGGCAGCAGTAGTTGTGTGGATGCAGCAGTAGTTGTATGGATGCAGCAGTAGTTGTGGATATAGAGGTAGTTGTGTGGATGCAGCAGTAGTTGTGGATGTAGTAGTAGTCTTATGGATGCAGCGGTAGTTGAGCGGATGCAACAGTAGTTGTGTGGATGCAGCAGTAGTTGTGGATGCAGAAATAGTTGTGTGGATGCAACAGCAGTTGTGTGGATGCAGTGGTAGTTGTGTGGATGCAGCAGTAGTTGTATGGATGCAGCAGTAGTTGTGGATATAGAGGTAGTTGTGTGGGTGCAGCAGTAGTTGTCTAGAATGCAGCAGTAGTTGTGTGGAAGTAGCGGTAGTTGTGTGGATGCAGAAGTAGTGGTGTGGGTGCATCAGTAGTTGTGTGGATGTAGCAGTAGTGGTGTGGATGTAGCAGTAGTTGTGTGGATGCAGCGGTAGTTGTGTGGGTGCAGCGGTAGTTGTGTGGATGCAGCAGTAGTTGTGTGGTTGCAGCGGTAGTTGTGTGGATGCAGCAGTAGATGCATGGATCCAGCAGTAGTTGTGTGGATGCAGTGGTAGTTGTGTGGATGCAGCAGTAGTTGTATGGATGCAGCAGTAGTTGTGGATACAGAAGTAGTTGTGTGGATGCAGCAGTAGTTGTCTAGAATGCAGCAGTAGTTGTGTGGATTCAGCGGTAGTTGTGTGGATGAAACAGTAGTTGTGTGGGTGCAGCAGTAGTTGTGTGGATGTAGCAGTAGTTGTGTGGATGCAGCAGTAGTTGTGTGGATGCAGCGGTAGTTGTGTGGATGTAGCAGTAGTTGTGTGGATACAGCAGTAGTTGTGTGGTTGCAGTGGTAGTTGTGTGGGTGCAGCGGTAGTTGTGTGGATGCAGTGGTAGTTGTGTGGATGCAGCAGTAGTTGTATGGATGCAGCATTAGTTTTGGATACAGAAGTAGTTGTGTGGATGCAGCTTTAGTTGTCTAGAATGCAGAAGTAGTTGTGTGGAAGCAGCAGTAGTTGTGCGGATGCAACAGTAGTTGTGTGGGTGCAGCAGTAGTTGTGTGGATGTAGCAGTAGTTGTGTGGGTGCAGCAGTAGTTGTGTGGATGCAGCCGTAGTTGTGTGGATGCAGTAGTAGTTGTGTGGATGCAGCGGTAGTTGTGTGGATGTAGCAGTAGTTGTGTGGATCCAGCAGTAGTTGTGTGGATGCAGTGGTAGTTGTGTGGGTGCAGCAGTAGTTGTATGGATGCAGCAGTAGTTGTGGATACAGAAGTAGTTGTGTGGATGCAGCAGTAGTTGTCTAGAATGCAGCAGTAGTTGTGTGGATTCAGCGGTAGTTGTGTGGATGCAACAGTAGTTGTGTGGGTGCAGCAGTAGTCGTGTGGATGCAGCAGTAGTTTTGTGGATGTAGCAGTAGTTGTGTGGATGCAGCAGTAGTTGTGTGGATGCAGCGGTAGTTGTGTGGATGTAGCAGTAGTTGTGTGGATACAGCAGTAGTTGTGTGGTTGCAGTGGTAGTTGTGTGGGTGCAGCGGTAGTTGTGTGGATGCAGTGGTAGTTGTGTGGATGCAGCAGTAGTTGTATGGATGCAGCATTAGTTTTGGATACAGAAGTAGTTGTGTTGATGCAGCATTAGTTGTCTAGAATGCAGCAGTAGTTGTGTGGAAGCAGCAGTAGTTGTGCGGATGCAACAGTAGTTGTGTGGGTGCAGCAGTAGTTGTGTGGATGTAGCAGTAGTTGTGTGGGTGCAGCAGTAGTTGTGTGGATGCAGCCGTAGTTGTGTGGATGCAGTAGTAGTTGTGTGGATGCAGCGGTAGTTGTGTGGATGTAGCAGTAGTTGTGTGGATCCAGCAGTAGTTGTGTGGATGCAGTGGTAGTTGTGTGGATGCAGCAGTAGTTGTATGGATGCAGCAGTAGTTGTGGATACAGAAGTAGTTGTGTGGATGCAGCAGTAGTTGTCTAGAATGCAGCAGTAGTTGTGTTGAAGCAGCGGTAGTTGTGTGGATGCAGAAGTAGTCGTGTGGGTGCAGCAGTAGTTGTGTGGATGTAGCAGTAGTTGTGTGGATGCAGCAGTAGTTGTATGGATGCAGCAGTAGTTGGGGATATAGAGGTAGTTGTGTGGTTGCAGCAGTAGTTTCGTGGGTGCAGCGGTAGTTGTGTGGATGCTGCAGTAGTTGTGTGGGTGCAGCGGTAGTTGTGTGGGTGCAGCAGTAGGTGCATGGATCCAGCAGTAGTTGTGTGGATGCAGTGGTAGTTGTGTGGATGCAGCAGTAGTTGTATGGATGCAGCATTAGTTGTGGATACAGAAGTAGTTGTGTGGATGCAGCAGTAGTTGTCTAGAATGCAGCAGTAGTTGTGTGGAAGTAGCGGTAGTTGTATGGATGGAGCAGTAGTTGTGGATATATAGGTAGTTGTGTGGATGCAGCAGTAGTTGTGTGGATGCAGCAGTAGTTGTGGATTTAGTAGTAGTCGTATGGATGCAGCGGTAGTTGTGCGGGTGCAGCAGTAGTTGTGGATGCAGAAATAGTTGTGTGGATGCAGCAGCAGTTGTGTGGATGCAGTGGTAGTTGTGTGGATGCAGCAGTAGTTGTATGGATGCAGCAGTAGTTGTGGATATAGAGGTAGTTGTGTGGGTGCAGCAGTAGTTGTCTAGAATGCAGCAGTAGTTGTGTGGAACTAGCGGTAGTTGTGTGGATGCAGAAGTAGTTGTGTGGGTGCATCAGTAGTTGTGTGGATGTAGCAGTAGTTGTGTGGATGTAGCAGTAGTTGTGTGGATACAGCAGTAGTTTTGTGGGTGCAGCGGTAGTTGTGTGGGTGCAGCGGTAGTTGTGTGGGTGCAGCGGTAGTTGTTTGGATGTAGCAGTAGTTGTGTTGGTGCAGCGGTAGTTGTGTGGATGCAGCAGTGGATGCATGGATCCAGCAGTAGTTGTGTGGATGCAGTGGTAGTTGTGTGGATGCAGCAGTAGTTGTATGGATGCAGCAGTAGTTGTGGATACAGAAGTTGTTGTGTGGATGCAGCAGTAGTTGTCTAGAATGCAGCAGTAGTTGTATGGATGCAGCAGTAGTTGTGGATATAGAGGTAGTTGTGTGGAGGCAGCAGCAGTTGTTTGGATGCAGTGGTAGTTGTGTGGATGCAGCAGTAGTTGTGTGGAAGCAGCTGTAGTTGTGTGGATGCAGAAGTAGTCGTGTGGGTGCAGCAGAAGTTGTGTGGATGTAGAAGTAGTTGTGTGGATGCAGCAGTAGTTGTCTAGAATGCAGCACTAGTTGTGTGGATGCAGAAGTAGTTGTGTGGGTGCAGCAGTAGTTGTGTGGATGTAGCAGTAGTTGTGTGGATGCAGCAGTAGTTGTGTGGATACAGCAGTAGTTGTCTAGAATGCAGCACTAGTTGTGTGGATGCAGAAGTAGTTGTGTGGGTGCAGCAGTAGTTGTGTGGATGTAGTAGTAGTCGTATGGATGCAGCAGTAGTTGTGCGGGTGCAACAGTAGTTGTGTGGATGCAGCAGTAGTTGTGGATGCAGAAATAGTTGTGTGGATGCAGCAGCAGTTGTGTGGATGCAGTGGTAGTTGTGTGGATGCAGCAGTAGTTGTATGGATGCAGCAGTAGTTGTGGATATAGAGGTAGTTGTGTGTGTGCAGCAGTAGTTGTCTAGAATGCAGCAGTAGTTGTGTGGAAGTAGCGGTAGTTGTGTGAATGCAGAAGTAGTTGTGTGGGTGCATCAGTAGTTGTGTGGATGTAGCAGTAGTTGTGTGGATGTAGCAGTAGTTGTGTGGATACAGCAGTAGTTGTGTGGGTGCAGCGGTAGTTGTGTGGGTGCAGCGGTAGTTGTGTGGGTGCAGCGGTAGTTGTGTGGATGTAGCAGTAGTTGTGTGGGTGCAGCGGTAGTTGTGTGGATGCAGCAGCAGTTGTGTGGATGCAGTGGTAGTTGTGTGGATGCAGCAGTAGTTGTATGGATGCAGCAGTAGTTGTGGATATAGAGGTGGTTGTGTGGGTGCAGCAGTAGTTGTCTAGAATGCAGCAGTAGTTGTGTGGAACTAGCGGTAGTTGTGTGGATGCAGAAGTAGTTGTGTGGGTGCATCAGTAGTTGTGTGGATGTAGCAGTAGTTGTGTGGATGTAGCAGTAGTTGTGTGGATACAGCAGTAGTTGTGTGGGTGCAGCGGTAGTTGTGTGGGTGCAGCGGTAGTTGTGTGGGTGCAGCGGTAGTTGTGTGGATGTAGCAGTAGTTGTGTGGGTGCAGCGGTAGTTGTGTGGATGCAGCAGTAGATGCATGGATCCAGCAGTAGTTGTGTGGATGCAGTGGTAGTTGTGTGGATGCAGCAGTAGTTGTATGGATGCAGCAGTAGTTGTGGATACAGAAGTAGTTGTGTGGATGCAGCAGTAGTTGTCTAGAATGCAGCAGTAGTTGTGTGGAAGCAGCGGTAGTTGTGTGGATGCAGAAGTAGTCGTGTGGGTGCAGCAGTAGTTGTGTGTATGTAGAAGTAGTTGTGTGGATGCAGCAGTAGTTGTATGGATGCAGCAGTAGTTGTGTGGAAGTAGCGGTAGTTGTGTGGATGCAGAAGTAGTTGTCTAGAATGCAGCAGTAGTTTTGTGGAATCAGCGGTAGTTGTGTGGATGCAGAAGTAGTTGTGTGGATGTAGCAGTAGTTGTGTGGATACAGCAGTAGTTGTGTGGGTGCAGCGGTAGTTGTGTGGGTGCAGCAGTAGTTGTGTGGGTGCAGCGGTAGTTGTGTGGGTGCAGCGGCAGTTGTGTGGATGTAGCAGTAGTTGTGTGGGTGCAGCGGTAGTTATGTGGATGCAGCAGCAGTTGTTTGGATGCAGTGGTAGTTGTGTGGATGCAGCAGTAGTTGTGTGGAAGCAGCGGTAGTTGTGTGGATGCAGAAGTAGTCGTGTGGGTGCAGCAGAAGTTGTGTGGATGTAGAAGTAGTTGTGTGAATGCAGCAGTAGTTGTATGGATGCAGCAGTAGTTGTGGATACAGAAGTAGTTGTGTGGATGCAGCAGTAGTTGTCTAGAATGCAGCAGTAGTTGTGTGGAAGCAGCAGTAGTTGTGTGGATGCAGAAGTAGTTGTGTGGGTGCAGCAGTAGTTGTGTGGATGTAGCAGTAGTTGTGTGGATGCAGCAGTAGTTGTGTGGATACAGCAGTAGTTGTCTAGAATGCAGCAGTAGTTGTGTGGATGCAGCAGTAGTTGTATGGATGCAGCAGTAGTTGTGGATATAGAGGTAGTTGTGTGGATGCAGCTGTAGTTGTGGATGTAGTAGTAGTCGTATGGATGCAGCGGTAGTTGAGCGGATGCAACAGTAGTTGTGTGGATGCAGCAGCAGTTGTGGATGCAGAAATAGTTGTGTGGATGCAACAGCAGTTGTGTGGATGTAGCAGTAGTTGTGTGGATGCAGCAGTAGTTGTATGGATGCAGCAGTAGTTGTGGATATAGAGGTAGTTGTGTGTGTGCAGCAGTAGTTGTCTAGAATGCAGCACTAATTGTTGGGAAGTAGCGGTAGTTGTGTGGATGCAGAAGTAG
Source organism: Lampris megalopsis (assembly GCA_022114975.2). NCBI lineage: Eukaryota > Metazoa > Chordata > Actinopteri > Lampriformes > Lampridae > Lampris > Lampris megalopsis. The sequence continues at coordinate 3,264,052 of JAJHIY020000428.1, read as the reverse complement.
TTGTGTGGGTGCATCAGTAGTTGTGTGGATGTAGCAGTAGTTGTGTGGATGTAGCAGTAGTTGTGTGGATACAGCAGTAGTTGTGTGGGTGCAGCGGTAGTTGTGTGGATGAAGCAGTAGTTGTGTGGGTGCAGCGTTAGTTGTGTGGATGCAGCAGCAGTTGTGTGGATGCAGTGGTAGTTGTGTGGATGCAGCAGTAGTTGTATGGATGCAGCAGTAGTTGTGGATATAGAGGTAGTTGTGTGGGTGCAGCAGTAGTTGTCTAGAATGCAGCAGTAGTTGTGTGGAACTAGCGGTAGTTGTGTGGATGCAGAAGTAGTTGTTTGGGTGCATCAGTAGTTGTGTGGATGTAGCAGTAGTTGTGTGGATGTTGCAGTAGTTGTGTGGATACAGCAGAAGTTGTGTGGGTGCAGCGGTAGTTGTGTGGGTGCAGCGGTAGTTGTGTGGGTGCAGCGGTAGTTGTGTGGATGTAGCAGTAGTTGTGTGGGTGCAGCGGTAGTTGTGTGGATGCAGCAGTAGATGCATGGATCCAGCAGTAGTTGTGTGGATGCAGTGGTAGTTGTGTGGATGCAGCAGTAGTTGTATGGATGCAGCAGTAGTTGTGGATACAGAAGAAGTTGTGTGGATGCAGCAGTAGTTGTCTAGAATGCAGCAGTAGTTGTGTGGAAGCAGCGGTAGTTGTGTGGATGCAGAAGTAGTCGTGTGGGTGCAGCAGTAGTTGTATGGATGTAGAAGTAGTTGTGTGGATGCAGCAGTAGTTGTATGGATGCAGCAGTAGTTGTTCGGAAGTAGCGGTAGTTGTGTGGATGCAGAAGTAGTTGTCTAGAATGCAGCAGTAGTTTTGTGGAAGCAGCGGTAGTTGTGTGGATGCAGAAGTAGTTGTGTGGATGTAGCAGTAGTTGTGTGGATACAGCAGTAGTTGTGTGGGTGCAGTGGTAGTTGTGTGGGTGCAGCGGTAGTTGTGTGGGTGCAGCGGTAGTTGTGTGGGTGCAGCGGCAGTTGTGTGGATGTAGCAGTAGTTGTGTGGGTGCAGCGGTAGTTGTGTAGATGCAGCAGCAGTTGTGTGGATGCAGTGGTAGTTGTGTGGATGCAGCAGTAGTTGTGTGGAAGCAGCGGTAGTTGTGTGGATGCAGAAGTAGTCGTTTGGGTGCAGCAGAAGTTGTGTGGATGTAGAAGTAGTTGTGTGGATGCAGCAGTAGTTGTATGGATGCAGCAGTAGTTGTGGATACAGAAGTAGTTGTGTGGATGCAGCAGTAGTTGTCTAGAATGCAGCAGTAGTTGTGTGGAAGCAGCGGTAGTTGTGTGGATGCAGAAGTAGTTGTGTGGGTGCAGCAGTAGTTGTGTGGATGTAGCAGTAGTTGTGTGGATGCAGCAGTAGTTGTGTGAATACAGCAGTAGTTGTCTAGAAGGCAGCAGTAGTTGTGTGGATGCAGCAGTAGTTGTATGGATGCAGCAGTAGTTGTGGATATAGAGGTAGTTGTGTGGATGCAGCAGTAGTTGTGGATGTAGTAGTAGTCTTATGGATGCAGCGGTAGTTGAGCGGATGCAACAGTAGTTGTGTGGATGCAGCAGTAGTTGTGGATGCAGAAATAGTTGTGTGGATGCAACAGCAGTTGTGTGGATGCAGTGGTAGTTGTGTGGATGCAGCAGTAGTTGTATGGATGCAGCAGTAGTTGTGGATATAGAGGTAGTTGTGTGGGTGCAGCAGTAGTTGTCTAGAATGCAGAAGTAGTTGTGTGGAAGTAGCGGTAGTTGTGTGGATGCAGAAGTAGTGGTGTGGGTGCATCAGTAGTTGTGTGGATGTAGCAGTAGTGGTGTGGATGTAGCAGTAGTTGTGTGGATGCAGCGGTAGTTGTGTGGGTGCAGCGGTAGTTGTGTGGATGCAGCAGTAGTTGTGTGGTTGCAGCGGTAGTTGTGTGGATGCAGCAGTAGATGCATGGATCCAGCAGTAGTTGTGTGGATGCAGTGGTAGTTGTGTGGATGCAGCAGTAGTTGTATGGATGCAGCAGTAGTTGTGGATACAGAAGTAGTTGTGTGGATGCAGCAGTAGTTGTCTAGAATGCAGCAGTAGTTGTGTGGATTCAGCGGTAGTTGTGTGGATGAAACAGTAGTTGTGTGGGTGCAGCAGTAGTTGTGTGGATGTAGCAGTAGTTGTGTGGATGCAGCAGTAGTTGTGTGGATGCAGCGGTAGTTGTGTGGATGTAGCAGTAGTTGTGTGGATACAGCAGTAGTTGTGTGGTTGCAGTGGTAGTTGTGTGGGTGCAGCGGTAGTTGTGTGGATGCAGTGGTAGTTGTGTGGATGCAGCAGTAGTTGTATGGATGCAGCATTAGTTTTGGATACAGAAGTAGTTGTGTGGATGCAGCTTTAGTTGTCTAGAATGCAGAAGTAGTTGTGTGGAAGCAGCAGTAGTTGTGCGGATGCAACAGTAGTTGTGTGGGTGCAGCAGTAGTTGTGTGGATGTAGCAGTAGTTGTGTGGGTGCAGCAGTAGTTGTGTGGATGCAGCCGTAGTTGTGTGGATGCAGTAGTAGTTGTGTGGATGCAGCGGTAGTTGTGTGGATGTAGCAGTAGTTGTGTGGATCCAGCAGTAGTTGTGTGGATGCAGTGGTAGTTGTGTGGGTGCAGCAGTAGTTGTATGGATGCAGCAGTAGTTGTGGATACAGAAGTAGTTGTGTGGATGCAGCAGTAGTTGTCTAGAATGCAGCAGTAGTTGTGTGGATTCAGCGGTAGTTGTGTGGATGCAACAGTAGTTGTGTGGGTGCAGCAGTAGTCGTGTGGATGCAGCAGTAGTTTTGTGGATGTAGCAGTAGTTGTGTGGATGCAGCAGTAGTTGTGTGGATGCAGCGGTAGTTGTGTGGATGTAGCAGTAGTTGTGTGGATACAGCAGTAGTTGTGTGGTTGCAGTGGTAGTTGTGTGGGTGCAGCGGTAGTTGTGTGGATGCAGTGGTAGTTGTGTGGATGCAGCAGTAGTTGTATGGATGCAGCATTAGTTTTGGATACAGAAGTAGTTGTGTTGATGCAGCATTAGTTGTCTAGAATGCAGCAGTAGTTGTGTGGAAGCAGCAGTAGTTGTGCGGATGCAACAGTAGTTGTGTGGGTGCAGCAGTAGTTGTGTGGATGTAGCAGTAGTTGTGTGGGTGCAGCAGTAGTTGTGTGGATGCAGCCGTAGTTGTGTGGATGCAGTAGTAGTTGTGTGGATGCAGCGGTAGTTGTGTGGATGTAGCAGTAGTTGTGTGGATCCAGCAGTAGTTGTGTGGATGCAGCAGTAGTCGTGTGGAAGCAGCGGTAGTTGTGTGGATGCAGAAGTAGTTGTGTGGGTGCAGCAGTAGTTGTGTGGATGTAGCAGTAGTTGTGTGGATGCAGCAGTAGTTGTGTGAATACAGCAGTAGTTGTCTAGAAGGCAGCAGTAGTTGTGTGGATGCAGCAGTAGTTGTATGGATGCAGCAGTAGTTGTGGATATAGAGGTAGTTGTGTGGATGCAGCAGTAGTTGTGGATGTAGTAGTAGTCTTATGGATGCAGCGGTAGTTGAGCGGATGCAACAGTAGTTGTGTGGATGCAGCAGTAGTTGTGGATGCAGAAATAGTTGTGTGGATGCAACAGCAGTTGTGTGGATGCAGTGGTAGTTGTGTGGATGCAGCAGTAGTTGTATGGATGCAGCAGTAGTTGTGGATATAGAGGTAGTTGTGTGGGTGCAGCAGTAGTTGTCTAGAATGCAGCAGTAGTTGTGTGGAAGTAGCGGTAGTTGTGTGGATGCAGAAGTAGTGGTGTGGGTGCATCAGTAGTTGTGTGGATGTAGCAGTAGTGGTGTGGATGTAGCAGTAGTTGTGTGGATGCAGCGGTAGTTGTGTGGGTGCAGCGGTAGTTGTGTGGATGCAGCAGTAGTTGTGTGGTTGCAGCGGTAGTTGTGTGGATGCAGCAGTAGATGCATGGATCCAGCAGTAGTTGTGTGGATGCAGTGGTAGTTGTGTGGATGCAGCAGTAGTTGTATGGATGCAGCAGTAGTTGTGGATACAGAAGTAGTTGTGTGGATGCAGCAGTAGTTGTCTAGAATGCAGCAGTAGTTGTGTGGATTCAGCGGTAGTTGTGTGGATGAAACAGTAGTTGTGTGGGTGCAGCAGTAGTTGTGTGGATGTAGCAGTAGTTGTGTGGATGCAGCAGTAGTTGTGTGGATGCAGCGGTAGTTGTGTGGATGTAGCAGTAGTTGTGTGGATACAGCAGTAGTTGTGTGGTTGCAGTGGTAGTTGTGTGGGTGCAGCGGTAGTTGTGTGGATGCAGTGGTAGTTGTGTGGATGCAGCAGTAGTTGTATGGATGCAGCATTAGTTTTGGATACAGAAGTAGTTGTGTGGATGCAGCTTTAGTTGTCTAGAATGCAGAAGTAGTTGTGTGGAAGCAGCAGTAGTTGTGCGGATGCAACAGTAGTTGTGTGGGTGCAGCAGTAGTTGTGTGGATGTAGCAGTAGTTGTGTGGGTGCAGCAGTAGTTGTGTGGATGCAGCCGTAGTTGTGTGGATGCAGTAGTAGTTGTGTGGATGCAGCGGTAGTTGTGTGGATGTAGCAGTAGTTGTGTGGATCCAGCAGTAGTTGTGTGGATGCAGTGGTAGTTGTGTGGGTGCAGCAGTAGTTGTATGGATGCAGCAGTAGTTGTGGATACAGAAGTAGTTGTGTGGATGCAGCAGTAGTTGTCTAGAATGCAGCAGTAGTTGTGTGGATTCAGCGGTAGTTGTGTGGATGCAACAGTAGTTGTGTGGGTGCAGCAGTAGTCGTGTGGATGCAGCAGTAGTTTTGTGGATGTAGCAGTAGTTGTGTGGATGCAGCGGTAGTTGTGTGGATGCAGCGGTAGTTGTGTGGATGTAGCAGTAGTTGTGTGGATACAGCAGTAGTTGTGTGGTTGCAGTGGTAGTTGTGTGGGTGCAGCGGTAGTTGTGTGGATGCAGTGGTAGTTGTGTGGATGCAGCAGTAGTTGTATGGATGCAGCATTAGTTTTGGATACAGAAGTAGTTGTGTTGATGCAGCATTAGTTGTCTAGAATGCAGCAGTAGTTGTGTGGAAGCAGCAGTAGTTGTGCGGATGCAACAGTAGTTGTGTGGGTGCAGCAGTAGTTGTGTGGATGTAGCAGTAGTTGTGTGGGTGCAGCAGTAGTTGTGTGGATGCAGCCGTAGTTGTGTGGATGCAGTAGTAGTTGTGTGGATGCAGCGGTAGTTGTGTGGATGTAGCAGTAGTTGTGTGGATCCAGCAGTAGTTGTGTGGATGCAGTGGTAGTTGTGTGGATGCAGCAGTAGTTGTATGGATGCAGCAGTAGTTGTGGATACAGAAGTAGTTGTGTGGATGCAGCAGTAGTTGTCTAGAATGCAGCAGTAGTTGTGTTGAAGCAGCGGTAGTTGTGTGGATGCAGAAGTAGTCGTGTGGATGCAGCAGTAGTTGTGTGGATGTAGCAGTAGTTGTGTGGATGCAGCAGTAGTTGTATGGATGCAGCAGTAGTTGGGGATATAGAGGTAGTTGTGTGGTTGCAGCAGTAGTTTCGTGGGTGCAGCGGTAGTTGTGTGGATGCTGCAGTAGTTGTGTGGGTGCAGCGGTAGTTGTGTGGGTGCAGCAGTAGGTGCATGGATCCAGCAGTAGTTGTGTGGATGCAGTGGTAGTTGTGTGGATGCAGCAGTAGTTGTATGGATGCAGCATTAGTTGTGGATACAGAAGTAGTTGTGTGGATGCAGCAGTAGTTGTCTAGAATGCAGCAGTAGTTGTGTGGAAGTAGCGGTAGTTGTATGGATGGAGCAGTAGTTGTGGATATATAGGTAGTTGTGTGGATGCAGCAGTAGTTGTGTGGATGCAGCAGTAGTTGTGGATTTAGTAGTAGTCGTATGGATGCAGCGGTAGTTGTGCGGGTGCAGCAGTAGTTGTGGATGCAGAAATAGTTGTGTGGATGCAGCAGCAGTTGTGTGGATGCAGTGGTAGTTGTGTGGATGCAGCAGTAGTTGTATGGATGCAGCAGTAGTTGTGGATATAGAGGTAGTTGTGTGGGTGCAGCAGTAGTTGTCTAGAATGCAGCAGTAGTTGTGTGGAACTAGCGGTAGTTGTGTGGATGCAGAAGTAGTTGTGTGGGTGCATCAGTAGTTGTGTGGATGTAGCAGTAGTTGTGTGGATGTAGCAGTAGTTGTGTGGATACAGCAGTAGTTTTGTGGGTGCAGCGGTAGTTGTGTGGGTGCAGCGGTAGTTGTGTGGGTGCAGCGGTAGTTGTTTGGATGTAGCAGTAGTTGTGTTGGTGCAGCGGTAGTTGTGTAGATGCAGCAGTGGATGCATGGATCCAGCAGTAGTTGTGTGGATGCAGTGGTAGTTGTGTGGATGCAGCAGTAGTTGTATGGATGCAGCAGTAGTTGTGGATACAGAAGTTGTTGTGTGGATGCAGCAGTAGTTGTCTAGAATGCAGCAGTAGTTGTATGGATGCAGCAGTAGTTGTGGATATAGAGGTAGTTGTGTGGAGGCAGCAGCAGTTGTTTGGATGCAGTGGTAGTTGTGTGGATGCAGCAGTAGTTGTGTGGAAGCAGCTGTAGTTGTGTGGATGCAGAAGTAGTCGTGTGGGTGCAGCAGAAGTTGTGTGGATGTAGAAGTAGTTGTGTGGATGCAGCAGTAGTTGTCTAGAATGCAGCACTAGTTGTGTGGATGCAGAAGTAGTTGTGTGGGTGCAGCAGTAGTTGTGTGGATGTAGCAGTAGTTGTGTGGATGCAGCAGTAGTTGTGTGGATACAGCAGTAGTTGTCTAGAATGCAGCAGTAGTTGTGTGGATGCAGCAGTAGTTGTATGGATGCAGCAGTAGTTGTGGATATAGAGGTAGTTGTGTGGATGCAGCAGTAGTTGTGGATATAGAGGTAGTTGTGTGGATGCAGCAGTAGTTGTGGATGTAGTAGTAGTCGTATGGATGCAGCGGTAGTTGTGCGGATGCAACAGTAGTTGTGTGGATGCAGCAGTAGTTGTGGATGCAGAAATAGTTGTGTGGATGCAACAGCAGTTGTGTGGATGCAGTGGTAGTTGTGTGGATGCAGCAGTATTTGTATGGATGCAGCAGTAGTTGTGGATATAGAGGTAGTTGTGTGGGTGCAGCAGTAGTTGTCTAGAATGTAGCAGTAGTTGTGTGGATACAGCAGTAGTTGTGTGGTTGCAGTGGTAGTTGTGTGGGTGCAGCGGTAGTTGTGTGGATGCAGCATTAGTTTTGGATACAGAAGTAGTTGTGTGGATGCAGCAGTAGTTGTCTAGAATGTAGCAGTAGTTGTGTGGAAGCAGCAGTAGTTGTGTGGATGCAGAAGTAGTTGTGTGGGTGCAGCAGTAGTTGTCTAGAATGTAGCAGTAGTTGTGTGGATACAGCAGTAGTTGTGTGGTTGCAGTGGTAGTTGTGTGGGTGCAGCGGTAGTTGTGTGGATGCAGTGGTAGTTGTGTGGATGCAGCAGTAGTTGTATGGATGCAGCATTAGTTTTGGATACAGAAGTAGTTGTGTGGATGCAGCAGTAGTTGTCTAGAATGCAGCAGTAGTTGTGTGGAAGCAGCAGTAGTTGTGTGGATGCAGAAGTAGTTGTGTGGGTGCAGCAGTAGTTGTGTGGATGTAGCAGTAGTTGTGTGGGTGCAGCAGTAGTTGTGTGGATGCAGCGGTAGTTGTGTGGATGCAGTAGTAGTTGTGTGGATGCAGCGGTAGTTGTGTGGATGTAGCAGTAGTTGTGTGGATCCAGCAGTAGTTGTGTGGATGCAGTGGTAGTTGTGTGGATGCAGCAGTAGTTGTATGGATGCAGCAGTAGTTGTGGATACAGAAGTAGTTGTGTGGATGCAGCAGTAGTTGTCTAGAATGCAGCAGTAGTTGTGTGGAAGCAGCGGTAGTTGTGTGGATGCAGAAGTAGTCGTGTGGGTGCAGCAGTAGTTGTGTGGATGTAGCAGTAGTTGTGTGGATGCAGCAGTAGTTGTATGGATGCAGCAGTAGTTGGGGATATAGAGGTAGTTGTGTGGGTGCAGCAGTAGTTTCGTGGGTGCAGCGGTAGTTGTGTGGATGCAGCAGTAGTTGTGTGGGTGCAGCGGTAGTTGTGTGGGTGCAGCAGTAGGTGCATGGATCCAGCAGTAGTTGTGTGGATGCAGTGGTAGTTGTGTGGATACAGCAGTAGTTGTGTGGTTGCAGTGGTAGTTGTGTGGGTGCAGCGGTAGTTGTGTGGATGCAGTGGTAGTTGTGTGGATGCAGCAGTAGTTGTATGGATGCAGCAGTAGTTGTGTGGATGTAGCAGTAGTCGTATGGATGCAGCGGTAGTTGTGCGGGTGCAACAGTAGTAGTTGTGTGGATGCAGCGGTAGTTGTGTGGATGTAGCAGTAGTTGTGTGGATCCAGCAGTAGTTGTGTGGATGCAGTGGTAGTTGTTTGGATGCAGCAGTAGTTGTATGGATGCAGCAGTAGTTGTGGATACAGAAGTAGTTGTGTGGATGCAGCAGTAGTTGTCTAGAATGCAGCAGTAGTTGTGTGGAAGCAGCGGTAGTTGTGTGGATGCAGAAGTAGTCGTGTGGGTGCAGCAGTAGTTGTGTGGATGTAGCAGTAGTTGTGTGGATGCAGCAGTAGTTGTATGGATGCAGCAGTAGTTGGGGATATAGAGGTAGTTGTGTGGGTGCAGCAGTAGTTTCGTGGGTGCAGCGGTAGTTGTGTGGATGCAGCAGTAGTTGTGTGGTGCAGCGGTAGTTGTGTGGTTGCAGCAGTAGGTGCATGGATCCAGCAGTAGTTGTGTGGATGCAGTGGTAGTTGTGTGGATACAGCAGTAGTTGTGTGGTTGCAGTGGTAGTTGTGTGGGTGCAGCGGTAGTTGTGTGGATGCAGTGGTAGTTGTGTGGATGCAGCAGTAGTTGTATGGATGCAGCAGTAGTTGTGTGAATGTAGCAGTAGTTGTGTGGATGCAGCGGTAGTTGTGTGGATGCAGTAGTAGTTGTGTGGATGCAGCGGTAGTTGTGTGGATGTAGCAGTAGTTGTGTGGATCCAGCAGTAGTTGTGTGGATGCAGTGGTAGTTGTGTGGATGCAGCAGTAGTTGTATGGATGCAGCAGTAGTTGTGGATACAGAAGTAGTTGTGTGGATGCAGCAGTAGTTGTCTAGAATGCAGCAGTAGTTGTGTGGAAGCAGCGGTTGTTGTGTGGATGCAGAAGTAGTCGTGTGGGTGCAGCAGTAGTTGTGTGGATGTAGCAGTAGTTGTGTGGATGCAGCAGTAGTTGTATGGATGCAGCAGTAGTTGGGGATATAGAGGTAGTTGTGTGGGTGCAGCAGTAGTTTCGTGGGTGCAGCGGTAGTTGTGTGGATGCAGCAGTAGTTGTGTGGTGCAGCGGTAGTTGTGTGGGTGCAGCAGTAGGTGCATGGATCCAGCAGTAGTTGTGTGGATGCAGTGGTAGTTGTGTGGATGCAGCAGTAGTTGTATGGATACAGCATTAGTTGTGGATACAGAAGTAGTTGTGTGAATGCAGCAGTAGTTGTCTAGAATGCAGCAGTAGTTGTGTGGAAGTAGCGGTAGTTGTATGGATGCAGCAGTAGTTGTGGATATAGAGGTAGTTGTGTGGATGCAGCAGTAGTTGTGTGGATGCAGCAGTAGTTGTGGATGTAGTAGTAGTCGTATGGATGCAGCGGTAGTTGTGCGGGTGCAACAGTACTTGTGTGGATCCAGCAGTAGTTGTGGAAACAGAAATAGTTGTGTGGATGCAGCAGCAGTTGTGTGGATGCAGTGGTAGTTGTGTGGATGCAGCAGTAGTTGTATGGATGCAGCAGCAGTTGTGTGGATGCAGCAGTAGTTGTGTAGAAGTAGCGGTAGTTGTGTGGATGCAGAAGTAGTTGTGTGGGTTTATCAGTAGTTGTGTGGATGTAGCAGTAGTTGTGTGGATGTAGCAGTAGTTGTGTGGATACAGCAGTAGTTGTGTGGGTGCAGCGGTAGTTGTGTGGGTGCAGCGGTAGTTGTGTGGGTGCAGCGGTAGTTGTGTGGATGTAGCAGTAGTTGTGTGGGTGCAGCGGTAGTTGTGTGGATGCAGCAGTAGATGCATGGATCCAGCAGTAGTTGTGTGGATGCAGTGGTAGTTGTGTGGATGCAGCAGTAGTTGTATGGATGCAGCAGTAGTTGTGGATACAGAAGTAGTTGTGTGGATGCAGCAGTAGTTGTCTAGAATGCAGCAGTAGTTGTGTGGAAGCAGCGGTAGTTGTGTGGATGCAGAAGTAGTCGTGTGGGTATAGCAGTAGTTGTGTGGATGTAGAAGTAGTTGTGTGGATGCAGCAGTAGTTGTATGGATGCAGCAGTAGTTGTGGATATAGAGGTAGTTGTGTGGAGGCAGCAGTAGTTGTGTGGAAGCAGCGGTAGTTGTGTGGATGCAGAAGTAGTTGTGTGGATGTAGCAGTAGTTGTGTGGATACAGCAGTAGTTGTGTGAGTGCAGCGGTAGTTGTATGGGTGCAGCGGCAGTTGTGTGGGTGCAGCGGTAGTTGTGTGGGTGCAGCAGTAGATGCATGGATCCAGCAGTAGTTGTGTGGATGCAGCAGTAGTTGTGGATACAGAAGTAGTTGTGTGGATGCAGCAGTAGTTGTCTAGAATGCAGCAGTAGTTGTGTGGAAGCAGCAGTAGTTGTGTGGATGCAGAAGTAGTTGTGTGGGTGCAGCAGTAGTTGTGTGGATGCAGCAGTAGTTGTCTAGAATGCAGCAGTAGTTGTGTGGAAGCAGCAGTAGTTGTGTGGATGCAGAAGTAGTTGTGTGGGTGCAGCAGTAGTTGTGTGGATGTAGCAGTAGTTGTGTGGATGCAGTAGTAGTTGTGTGGATGCAGCGGTAGTTGTGTGGATGTAGCAGTAGTTGTGTGGATACAGAGGTAGTTGTGTGGATGCAGCAGTAGATGCATGGATCCAGCAGTAGTTGTGTGGATGCAGTGGTAGTTGTGTGGATGCAGCAGTAGTTGTGGATACAGACGTAGTTATGTGGATGCAGCAGTAGTTGTGGATATAGAGGTAGTTGTGTGGGTGCAGCAGTAGTTGTCTAGAATGCAGTAGTATTTGTGTGGAAGTAGTGGTAGTTGTGTGGATGCAGAAGTAGTGTTGTGGGTGCATCAGTAGTTGTGTGGATGTAGCAGTAGTTGTGTGGATGTAGCAGTAGTTGTGTGGATACAGCAGTAGTTGTGTGGGTGCAGCGGTAGTTGTGTGGGTGCAGCGGTAGTTGTGTGGGTGCAGCGGTAATTGTGTGGATGCAGCAGTAGTTGTGTGGGTGCAGCGGTAGTTGTGTGGATGCAGCAGTAGATGCATGGATCCAGCAGTTGTTGTGTGGATGCAGTGGTGGTTGTGTGGATGCAGCAGTAGTTGTATGGATGCAGCAGTAGTTGTGGATACAGAAGTAGTTGTGTGGATGCAGCAGTAGTTGTCTAGAATGCAGCAGTAGTTGTGTGGAAGCAGCGGTAGTTGTGTGGATGCAGAAGTAGTTGTGTGGGTGCAGCAGTAGTTGTTTGGATGTAGCAGTAGTTGTGTGGGTGCAGCAGTAGTTGTATGGATGCAGCAGTAGTTGTGGATATAGAGGTAGTTGTGTGGACACAGCAGTAGTTGTCTAGAATGCAGCAGTAGTTGTGTGGAAGCAGCGGTAGTTGTGTGGATGCAGAAATAGTTGTGTGGGTGCATCAGTAGTTGTGTGGATGTAGCAGTAGTTGTGTGGATGCAGCGGTAGTTGTGTGGATGTAGCAGTAGTTGTGTGGATACAGCAGTAGTTGTGTGGGTGCAGTGGTAGTTGTGTGGGTGCAGCGGTAGTTGTGTGGGTGCAGCGGTAGTTGTGTGGGTGCAGCGGTAGTTGTATGGATGTAGCAGTAGTTGTGTGGGTGCAGCGGTAGTTGTGTGGATGCAGCAGTAGTAATGTGGATGCAGCAGTAGTTGTGTGGGTGCAGCAGTAGTTGTCTAGAATGCAGCAGGAGTTGTGTGGAAGTAGCGGTAGTTGTGTGGATGCAGAAGTAGTTGTGTGGGTGCATCAGTAGTTGTGTGGATGTAGCAGTAGCTGTGTGGATGTAGCAGTAGTTGTGTGGATACAGCAGTAGTTGTGGATGTAGTAGTAGTCGTATGGATGCAGCGGTAGTTGTGCGGGTGCAACAGTAGTTGTGTGGATGCAGCAGTAGTTGTGGATGCAGAAATAGTTGTGTGGATGCAGCAGCAGTTGTGTGGATGCAGTGGTAGTTGTGTGGATGCAGCAGTAGTTGTATGGATGCAGCAGTAGTTGTGGATATAGAGGTAGTTGTGTGGGTGCAGCAGTAGTTGTCTAGAATGCAGCAGTAGTTGTGTGGAACTAGCGGTAGTTGTGTGGATGCAGAAGTAGTTGTGTGGGTGCATCAGTAGTTGTGTGGATGTAGCAGTAGTTTTGTGGATGTAACAGTAGTTGTGTGGATACAGCAGTAGTTTTGTGGGTGCAGCGGTAGTTGTGTGGGTGCAGCGGTAGTTGTGTGGGTGCAGCGGTAGTTGTGTGGATGTAGCAGTAGTTGTGTGGGTGCAGCGGTAGTTGTGTGGATGCAGCAGTAGATGCATGGATCCAGCAGTAGTTGTGTGGATGCAGTGGTAGTTGTGTGGATGCAGCAGTAGTTGTATGGATGCAGCAGTAGTTGTGGATACAGAAGTTGTTGTGTGGATGCAGCAGTAGTTGTCTAGAATGCAGCAGTAGTTGTGTGGAAGCAGCGGTAGTTGTGTGGATGCAGAAGTAGTCGTGTGGGTGCAGCAGTAGTTGTGTGGATGTAGAAGTAGTTGTGTGGATGCAGCAGTAGTTGTATGGATGCAGCAGTAGTTGTGGATATAGAGGTAGTTGTGTGGAGGCAGCAGTAGTTGTGTGGAAGCAGCGGTAGTTGTGTGGATGCAGAAGTAGTTGTGTGGATGTAGCAGTAGTTGTGTGGATACAGCAGTAGTTGTGTGAGTGCAGCGGTAGTTGTGTGGGTGCAGCGGTAGTTGTGTGGGTGCAGCGGTAGTTGTGTGGGTGCAGCAGTAGATGCATGGATCCAGCAGTAGTTGTGTGGATGCAGCAGTAGTTGTGGATACAGAAGTAGTTGTGTGGATGCAGCAGTAGTTGTCTAGAATGCAGCAGTAGTTGTGTGGAAGCAGCAGTAGTTGTGTGGATGCAGAAGTAGTTGTGTGGGTGCAGCAGTAGTTGTGTGGATGTAGCAGTAGTTGTGTGGATGCAGCAGTAGTTGTATGGATGCAGCAGTAGTTGTGGATATAGAGGTAGTTGTGTGGATGCAGCAGTAGTTGTGGATGTAGTAGTAGTCGTATGGATGCAGTGGTAGTTGTGTGGATGCAACAGTAGTTGTATGGATGCAGCATTAGTTGTGGATACAGAAGTAGTTGTGTGGATGCAGCAGTAGTTGTCTAGAATGCAGCAATAGTTGTGTGGAAGCAGCAGTAGTTGTGTGGATGCAGAAGTAGTTGTGTGGGTGCAGCAGTAGTTGTGTGGATGTAGCAATAGTTGTGTGGATGCAGTAGTAGTTGTGTGGATGCAGCGGTAGTTGTGTGGATGTAGCAGTAGTTGTGTGGATACAGCGGTAGTTGTGTGGATGCAGCAGTAGATGCATGGATCCAGCAGTAGTTGTGTGGATGCAGTGGTAGTTGTGTGGATGCAGCAGTAGTTGTGGATACAGAAGTAGTTATGTGGATGCAGCAGTAGTTGTGGATATAGAGGTAGTTGTGTGGGTGCAGCAGTAGTTGCCTAGAATGCAGCAGTATTTGTGTGGAAGTAGCGGTAGTTGTTTGGATGCAGAAGTAGTGGTGTGGGTGCATCAGTAGTTGTGTGGATGTAGCAGTAGTTGTGTGGATGTAGCAGTAGTTGTGTGGATACAGCAGTAGTTGTGTGGGTGCAGCGGTAGTTGTGTGGGTGCAGCGGTAGTTGTGTAGGTGCAGCGGTAGTTGTGTGGATGCAGCAGTAGTTGTGTGGGTGCAGCGATAGTTGTGTGGATGCAGCAGTAGATGCATGGATCCAGCAGTTGTTGTGTGGATGCAGTGGTGGTTGTGTGGATGCAGCAGTAGTTGTATGGATGCAGCAGTAGTTGTGGATACAGAAGTAGTTGTGTGGATGCAACAGTAGTTGTCTAGAATGCAGCAGTAGTTGTGTGGAAGCAGCGGTAGTTGTGTGTATGCAGAAGTAGTTGTGTGGGTGCAGCAGTAGTTGTTTGGATGTAGCAGTAGTTGTGTGGGTGCAGCAGTAGTTGTATGGATGCAGCAGTAGTTGTGGATGCAGTGGTAGTTGTGTGGACACAGCAGTAGTTGTCTAGAATGCAGCAGTAGTTGTGTGGAAGCAGCGGTAGTTGTGTGGATGCAGAAATAGTTGTGTGGGTGCATCAGTAGTTGTGTGGATGTAGCAGTAGTTGTGTGGATGCAGCGGTAGTTGTGTGGATGTAGCAGTAGTTGTGTCGATACAGCAGTAGTTGTGTGGGTGCAGTGGTAGTTGTGTGGGTGCAGCGGTAGTTGTGTGGATGTAGCAGTAGTTGTGTGGGTGCAGCGGTAGTTGTGTGGATGCAGCAGTAGATGCATGGATCCAGCAGTAGTTGTGTGGATGCAGTGGTAGTTGTGTGGATGCAGCAGTAGTTGTATGGATGCAGCAGTAGTTGTGGATACAGAAGTTGTTGTGTGGATGCAGCAGTAGTTGTATAGAATGCAGCAGTAGTTGTGTGGAAGCAGCGGTAGCTGTGTGGATGCAGAAGTAGTCGTGTGGGTGCAGCAGTAGTTGTGTGGATGTAGAAGTAGTTGTGTGGATGCAGCAGTAGTTGTATGGATGCAGCAGTAGTTGTGGATATAGAGGTAGTTGTGTGGAGGCAGCAGTAGTAGTCTAGAATGCAGCAGCAGTTGTGTGGAAGCAGCGGTAGTTGTGTGGATGCAGAAGTAGTTGTGTGGATGTAGCAGTAGTTGTGTGGATACAGCAGTAGTTGTGTGAGTGCAGTGGTAGTTGTGTGGGTGCAGCGGTAGTTGTGTGGGTGCAGCGGTAGTTGTGTGGGTGCAGCAGTAGATGCATGGATCCAGCAGTAGTTGTGTGGATGCAGCAGTAGTTGTGGATACAGAAGTAGTTGTGTGGATGCAGCAGTAGTTGTCTAGAATGCAGCAGTAGTTGTGTGGAAGCAGCAGTAGTTGTGTGGATGCAGAAGTAGTTGTGTGGGTGCAGCAGTAGTTGTGTGGATGTAGCAGTAGTTGTGTGGATGCAGCAGTAGTTGTGTGGATACAGCAGTAGTTGTCTAGAATGCAGCAGTAGTTGTGTGGATGCAGCAGTAGTCTTATGGATGCAGCAGTAGTTGTGGATATAGAGGTAGTTGTGTGGACACAGCAGTAGTTGTCTAGAATGCAGCAGTAGTTGTGTGGAAGCAGCGGTAGTTGTGTGGATGGAGAAATAGTTGTGTGGGTGCATCAGTAGTTGTGTGGATGTAGCAGTAGTTGTGTGGATGCAGCGGTAGTTGTGTGGATGTAGCAGTAGTTGTGTGGATACAGCAGTAGTTGTGTGGGTGCAGTGGTAGTTGTGTGGGTGCAGCGGTAGTTGTGTGGGTGCAGCGGTAGTTGTGTGGGTGCAGCGGTAGTTGTGTGGATGTAGCAGTAGTTGTGTGGGTGCAGCGGTAGTTGTGTGGATGCAGCAGTAGTAATGTGGATGCAGTGGTAGTTGTGTGGGTGCAGCAGTAGTTGTCTAGAATGCAGCAGGAGTTGTGTGGAAGTAGCGGTAGTTGTGTGGATGCAGAAGTAGTTGTGTGGGTGCATCAGTAGTTGTGTGGATGTAGCAGTAGTTGTGTGGATGTAGCAGTAGTTGTGTGGATACAGCAGTAGTTGTGGATGTAGTAGTAGTCGTATGGATGCAGCGGTAGTTGTGCGGGTGCAACAGTAGTTGTGTGGATGCAGCAGTAGTTGTGGATGCAGAAATAGTTGTGTGGATGCAGCAGCAGTTGTGTGGATGCAGTGGTAGTTGTGTGGATGCAGCAGTAGTTGTATGGATGCAGCAGTAGTTGTGGATATAGAGGTAGTTGTGTGGGTGCAGCAGTAGTTGTCTAGAATGCAGCAGTAGTTGTGTGGAACTAGCGGTAGTTGTGTGGATCCAGAAGTAGTTGTGTGGGTGCATCAGTAGTTGTGTGGATGTAGCAGTAGTTGTGTGGATGTAGCAGTAGTTGTGTGGATACAGCAGTAGTTGTGTGGGTGCAGCGGTAGTTGTGTGGGTGCAGCGGTAGTTGTGTGGGTGCAGCGGTAGTTGTGTGGATGTAGCAGTAGTTGTGTGGGTGCAGCGGTAGTTGTGTGGATGCAGCAGTAGATGCATGGATCCAGCAGTAGTTGTGTGGATGCAGTGGTAGTTGTGTGGATGCAGCAGTAGTTGTATGGATGCAGCAGTAGTTGTGGATACAGAAGTTGTTGTGTGGATGCAGCAATAGTTGTCTAGAATGCAGCAGTAGTTGTGTGGAAGCAGCGGTAGTTGTGTGGATGCAGAAGTAGTCGTGTGGGTGCAGCAGTAGTTGTGTGGATGTAGAAGTAGTTGTGTGGATGCAGCAGTAGTTGTATGGATGCAGCAGTAGTTGTGGATATAGAGGTAGTTGTGTGGATGCAGCAGTAGTAGTCTAGAATGCAGCAGTAGTTGTGTGGAAGCAGCGGTAGTTGTGTGGATGCAGAAGTAGTTGTGTGGATGTAGCAGTAGTTGTGTGGATACAGCAGTAGTTGTGTGAGTGCAGCGGTAGTTGTGTGGGTGCAGCGGTAGTTGTGTGGGTGCAGCAGTAGATGCATGGATCCAGCAGTAGTTGTGTGGATGCAGCAGTAGTTGTGGATACAGAAGTAGTTGTGTGGATGCAGCAGTAGTTGTCTAGAATGCAGCAGTAGTTGTGTGGAAGCAGCAGTAGTTGTGTGGATGCAGAAGTAGTTGTGTGGGTGCAGCAGTAGTTGTGTGGATGTAGCAGTAGTTGTGTGGATGCAGCAGTAGTTGTGTGGATACAGCAGTAGTTGTCTAGAATGCAGCAGTAGTTGTGTGGATGCAGTAGTAGTTGTATGGATGCAGCAGTAGTTGTGGATATAGAGGTAGTTGTGTGGATGCAGCAGTAGTTGTGGATGTAGTAGTAGTCGTATGGATGCAGCGGTAGTTGTGCGGATGCAACAGTAGTTGTATGGATGCAGCATTAGTTGTGGATACAGAAGTAGTTGTGTGGATGCAGCAGTAGTTGTCTAGAGTGCAGCAGTAGTTGTGTGGAAGCAGCAGTAGTTGTGTGGATGCAGAAGTAGTTGTGTGGGTGCAGCAGTAGTTGTGTGGATGTAGCAGTAGTTGTGTGGATGCAGTAGTAGTTGTGTGGATGCAGCGGTAGTTGTGTGGATGTAGCAGTAGTTGTGTGGATACAGCGGTAGTTGTGTGGATGCAGCAGTAGATGCATGGATCCAGCAGTAGTTGTGTGGATGCAGTGGTAGTTGTGTGGATGCAGCAGTAGTTGTATGGATGCAGTAGTAGTTGTGGATACAGAAGTAGTTATGTGGAAGCAGCAGTAGATGTGGATATAGAGGTAGTTTTGTGGGTGCAGCAGTAGTTGTCTAGAATGCAGCAGTATTTGTGTGGAAGTAGCGGTAGTTGTGTGGATGCAGAAGTAGTGGTGTGGGTGCATCAGTAGTTGTGTGGATGTAGCAGTAGTTGTGTGGATGTAGCAGTAGTTGTGTGGATACAGCAGTAGTTGTGTGGGTGCAGCGGTAGTTGTGTGGGTGCAGCGGTAGTTGTGTGGGTGCAGCGGTAGTTGTGTGGATGCAGCAGTAGTTGTGTGGGTGCAGCGGTAGTTGTGTGGATGCAGCAGTAGATGCATGGATCCAGCAGTTGTTGTGTGGATGCAGTGGTGGTTGTGTGGATGCAGCAGTAGTTGTATGGATGCAGCAGTAGTTGTGGATACAGAAGTAGTTGTGTGGATGCAGCAGTAGTTGTCTAGAATGCAGCAGTAGTTGTGTGGAAGCAGCGGTAGTTGTGTGGATGCAGAAGTAGTCGTGTGGTTGCAGCAGTAGTTGTTTGGATGTAGCAGTAGTTGTGTGGGTGCAGCAGTAGTTGTGTGGATGTAGCAGTAGTTGTGTGGATGCAGCAGTAGTTGTGTGGATACAGCAGTAGTTGTCTAGAATGCAGCAGTAGTTGTGTGGATGCAGTAGTAGTTGTATGGATCCAGCAGTAGTTGTGGATATAGAGGTAGTTGTGTGGATGCAGCAGTAGTTGTGGATGTAGTAGTAGTCGTATGGATGCAGCGGTAGTTGTGCGGATGCAACAGTAGTTGTATGGATGCAGCATTAGTTGTGGATACAGAAGTAGTTGTGTGGATGTAGCAGTAGTTGTCTAGAGTGCAGCAGTAGTTGTGTGGAAGCAGCAGTAGTTGTGTGGATGCAGAAGTAGTTGTGTGGGTGCAGCAGTAGTTGTGTGGATGTAGCAGTAGTTGTGTGGATGCAGCGGTAGTTGTGTGGATGCAGCGGTAGTTGTGTGGATGTAGCAGTAGTTGTGTGGATACAGCGGTAGTTGTGTGGATGCAGCAGTAGATGCATGGATCCAGCAGTAGTTGTGTGGATGCAGTGGTAGTTGTGTGGATGCAGCAGTAGTTGTATGGATGCAGTAGTAGTTGTGGATACAGAAGTAGTTATGTGGAAGCAGCAGTAGATGTGGATATAGAGGTAGTTTTGTGGGTGCAGCAGTAGTTGTCTAGAATGCAGCAGTATTTGTGTGGAAGTAGCGGTAGTTGTGTGGATGCAGAAGTAGTGGTGTGGGTGCATCAGTAGTTGTGTGGATGTAGCAGTAGTTGTGTGGATGTAGCAGTAGTTGTGTGGATACAGCAGTAGTTGTGTGGGTGCAGCGGTAGTTGTGTGGGTGCAGCGGTAGTTGTGTGGGTGCAGCGGTAGTTGTGTGGATGCAGCAGTAGTTTTGTGGGTGCAGCGGTAGTTGTGTGGATGCAGCAGTAGATGCATGGATCCAGCAGTTGTTGTGTGGATGCAGTGGTGGTTGTGTGGATGCAGCAGTAGTTGTATGGATGCAGCAGTAGTTGTGGATACAGAAGTAGTTGTGTGGATGCAGCAGTAGTTGTCTAGAATGCAGCAGTAGTTGTGTGGAAGCAGCGGTAGTTGTGTGGATGCAGAAGTAGTCGAGTGGGTGCAGCAGTAGTTGTTTGGATGTAGCAGTAGTTGTGTGGGTGCAGCAGTAGTTGTATGGATGCAGCAGTAGTTGTGGATATAGAGGTAGTTGTGTGGACACAGCAGTAGTTGTCTAGAATGCAGCAGTAGTTGTGTGGAAGCAGCGGTAGTTGTGTGGATGCAGAAATAGTTGTGTGGGTGCATCAGTAGTTGTGTGGATGTAGCAGTAGTTGTGTGGATGCAGCGGTAGTTGTGTGGATGTAGCAGTAGTTGTGTGGATACAGCAGTAGTTGTGTGGGTGCAGTGGTAGTTGTGTGGGTGCAGCGGTAGTTGTGTGGGTGCAGCAGTAGTTGTGTGGGTGCAGCGGTAGTTGTGTGGATGTAGCAGTAGTTGTGTGGGTGCAACGGTAGTTGTGTGGATGCAGCAGCAGTAATGTGGATGCAGTGGTAGTTGTGTGGATGCAGCAGTAGTTGTATGGATGCAGCAGTAGTTGTGGATATAGAGGTAGTTGTGTGGGTGCAGCAGTAGTTGTCTAGAATGCAGCAGTAGTTGTGTGGAAGTAGCGGTAGTTGTGTGGATGCAGAAGTAGTTGTGTGGGTGCATCAGTAGTTGTGTGGATGTAGCAGTAGTTGTGTGGATGTAGCAGTAGTTGTGTGGATACAGCGGTAGTTGTGTGGGTGCAGCGGTAGTTGTTTGGGTGCAGCGGTAGTTGTGTGGGTGCAGCGGTAGTTGTGTGGATGTAGCAGTAGTTGTGTGGGTGCAGCAGTAGTTGTATGGATGCAGCAGTAGATGCATGGATCCAGCAGTAGTTGTGTGGATGCAGTGGTAGTTGTGTGGATGCAGCAGTAGTTGTATGGATGCAGCAGTAGTTGTGGATACAGAAGTAGTTGTGTGGATGCAGCAGTAGTTGTCTAGAATGCAGCAGTAGTTGTGTGGAAGCAGCGGTAGTTGTGTGGATGCAGAAGTAGTCGTGTGGGTGCAGCAGTAGTTGTGTGGATGTAGAAGTAGTTGTGTGGATGCAGCAGTAGTTGTATGGGTGCAGCAGTAGTTGTGGATATAGAGGTAGTTGTGTGGATGCAGCAGTAGTTGTCTAGAATGCAGCAGTAGTTGTGTGGAAGCAGCGGTAGTTGTGTGGATGCAGAGGTAGTTGTGTGGATGTAGCATTAGTTGTGTGGATACAGCAGTAGTTGTGTGGGTGCAGCGGTAGTTGTGTGGGTGCAGCGGTAGTTGTGTGGATGCAGTAGTAGTTTTGTGGATGCAGCAATAGTTGTATGGATGCAGCATTAGTTGTGGATACAGAAGTAGTTGTGTGGATGCAGCAGTAGTTGTCTAGAATGCAGCAGTAGTTGTGTGGAAGCAGCAGTAGTTGTGTGGATGCAGAAGTAGTTGTGTGGGTGCAGCAGTAGTTGTGTGGATGTAGCAGTAATTGTGTGGATGCAGCAGTAGTTGTGTGGATACAGCAGTAGTTGTCTAGAATGCAGCAGTAGTTGTGTGGATGCAGCAGTAGTTGTATGGATGCAGCAGTAGTTGTGGATATAGAGGTAGTTGTGTGGATGCAGCAGTAGTTGTGTGTATGCAGCTGTAGTTGTGGATGTAGTAGTAGTCGTATGGATGCAGCGGTAGTTGTGCGGATGCAACAGTAGTTGTGTGGATGCAGCAGTAGTTGTGGATGCAGAAATAGTTGTGTGGATGCAGCAGCAGTTGTGTGGATGCAGTGGTAGTTGTGTGGATGCAACAGTAGTTGTATGGATGCAGCAGTAGTTGTGGATGTAGAGGTAGTTGTGTGGGTGCAGCAGTAGTTGTCTAGAATGCAGCAGTAGTTGTGTGGAAGTAGCGGTAGTTGTGTGGATGCAGAAGTATTGGTGTGGGTGCATCAGTAGTTGTGTGGATGTAGCAGTAGTTGTGTGGATGTAGCAGTAGTTGTGTGGATGCAGCGGTAGTTGTTTGGGTGCAGCGGTAGTTGTGTGGATGCAGCAGTAGTTGTGTGGGTGCAGCGGTAGTTGTGTGGATGCAGCAGTAGATGCCTGGATACAGCAGTAGTTGTGTGGATGCAGTGGTGGTTGTGTGGATGCAGCGGTAGTTGTGTGGATGCAGCAGTAGATGCATGGATCCAGCAGAAGTTGTGTGGATGCAGTGGTAGTTGTGTGGATGCAGCAGTAGTTGTATGGATGCAGCAGTAGTTGTGGATACAGAAGTAGTTGTGTGGATGCAGCAGTAGTTGTCTAGAATGCAGCAGTAGTTGCGTGGAAGCAGCGGTAGTTGCGTGGATGCAGAAGTAGTCGTGTGGGTGCAGCAGTAGTTGTGTGGATGTAGCAGTAGTTGTGTGGATGCAGCAGTAGTTGTATGGATGCAGCAGTAGTTGGGGTTATAGAGGTAGTTGTGTGGACGCAGCAGTAGTTGTCTAGAATGCAGCAGTAGTTGTGTGGATGCAGCGGTAGTTGTGTGGATGCAGAAGTAGTTGTGTGTATGTAGCAGTAGCTGTGTGGATACAGCAGTAGTTGTGTGGGTGCAGCGGTAGATGTGTGGGTGTAGAAGTAGTTGTGTGGATGCAGCAGTAGTTGTATGGATGCAGCAGTAGTTGTGGATATAGAGGTAGTTGTGTGGACGCAGCAGTAGTTGTCTAGAATGCAGCAGTAGTTGTGTGGAAGCAGCGGTAGTTGTGTGGATGCAGAAGTAGTTGTGTGGATGTAGCAGTAGTTGTGTGGATACAGCAGTAGTTGTGTGGGTGCAGCGGTAGTTGTGTGGGTGCAGCGGTAGTTGTGTGGGTGCAGCGGTAGTTGTGTGGGTGAAGCAGTAGATGCATGGATACAGCAGTAGTTGTGTGGATGCAGTGGTAGTTGTGTGGATGCAGCAGTAGTTGTGTGGAAGCAGCAGTAGTTGTGTGGATGCAGAAGTAGTTGTGTGGGTGCAGCAGTAGTTGTGTGGATGTAGCAGTAGTTGTGTGGATGCAGTAGTAGTTGTGTGGATGCAGCGGTAGTTGTGTGGATGTATCAGTAGTTGTGTGGATACAGCGGTAGTTGTGTGGATGCAGCAGTAGATGCATGGATCCAGCAGTAGTTGTGTGGATGCAGTGGTAGTTGTGTGGATGCAGCAGTAGTTGTATGGATGCAGTAGTAGTTGTGGATACAGAAGTAGTTATGTGGATGCAGCAGTAGTTGTGGATATAGAGGTAGTTGTGTGGGTGCAGCAGTAGTTGTCTAGAATGCAGCAGTATTTGTGTGGAAGTAGCGGTAGTTGTGTGGATGCAGAAGTAGTGGTGTGGGTGCATCAGTAGTTGTGTGGATGTAGCACTAGTTGTGTGGATGTAGCAGTAGTTGTGTGGATACAGCAGTAGTTGTGTGGGTGCAGCGGTAGTTGTGTGGATGTAGCAGTAGTTGTGTGGATGTAGCAGTAGTTGTGTGGATGCAGCGGTAGTTGTTTGGGTGCAGCGGTAGTTGTGTGGATGCAGCAGTAGTTGTGTGGGTGCAGCGGTAGTTGTGTGGATGCAGCAGTAGATGCCTGGATACAGCAGTAGTTGTGTGGATGCAGTGGTGGTTGTGTGGATGCAGCGGTAGTTGTGTGGATGCAGCAGTAGATGCATGGATCCAGCAGAAGTTGTGTGGATGCAGTGGTAGTTGTGTGGATGCAGCAGTAGTTGTATGGATGCAGCAGTAGTTGTGGATACAGAAGTAGTTGTGTGGATGCAGCAGTAGTTGTCTAGAATGCAGCAGTAGTTGCGTGGAAGCAGCGGTAGTTGCGTGGATGCAGAAGTAGTCGTGTGGGTGCAGCAGTAGTTGTGTGGATGTAGCAGTAGTTGTGTGGATGCATCAGTAGTTGTATGGATGCAGCAGTAGTTGGGGATATAGAGGTAGTTGTGTGGACGCAGCAGTAGTTGTCTAGAATGCAGCAGTAGTTGTGTGGAAGCAGCGGTAGTTGTGTGAATGCAGAAGTAGTTGTGTGGATGTAGCAGTAGCTGTGTGGATACAGCAGTAGTTGTGTGGGTGCAGCGGTAGTTGTCTGGGTGTAGAAGTAGTTGTGTGGATGCAGCAGTAGTTGTGTGGGTGCGGCAGTAGTTGTGGATATAGAGGTAGTTGTGTGGACGCAGCAGTAGTTGTCTAGAATGCAGCAGTAGTTGTGTGGAAGCAGCGGTAGTTGTGTGGATGCAGAAGTAGTTGTGTGGATGTGGCAGTAGTTGTGTGGATACAGCAGTAGTTGTGTGGGTGCAGCGGTAGTTGTGTGGGTTTAGCGGTAGTTGTGTGGGTGCAGCGGTAGTTGTGTGGGTGAAGCAGTAGATGCATGGATCCAGCAGTAGTTGTGTGGATGCAGTGGTAGTTGTGTGGATGCAGCAGTAGTTGTCTAGAATGCAGCAGTAGTTGTGTGGAAGCAGCGGTAGTTGTGTGGATGCAGAAGTAGTTGTGTGGATGTCGCAGTAGTTGTGTGGATACAGCAGTAGTTGTGTGGCTGCAGTGGTAGTTGTGTGGATGCAGCAGTAGTTGTATGGATGCAGTAGTAGTTGTGGATACAGAAGTAGTGGTGTGGGTGCATCAGTAGTTGTGTGGATGTAGCACTAGTTGTGTGGATGTAGCAGTAGTTGTGTGGATACAGCAGTAGTTGTGTGGCTGCAGCGGTAGTTGTGTGGGTGCATCGGTAGTTGTGTGGGTGCAGCGGTAGTTGTGTGGATGCAGCAGTAGTTGTGTGGTTGCAGCGGTAGTTGTGTGGATGCAGCAGTAGATGCATGGATCCAGCAGTTGTTGTGTGGATGCAGTGGTGGTTGTGTGGATGCAGCAGTAGTTGTATGGATGCAGCAGTAGTTGTGGATACAGAAGTAGTTGTGTGGATGCAGCAGTAGTTGTCTAGAATGCAGCAGTAGTTGTGTGGATGCAGCGGTAGTTGTGTGGATGCAGAAGTAGTCGTGTGGGTGCAGCAGTAGTTGTTTGGATGTAGCAGTAGTTGTATGGATGCAGCAGTAGTTGTGGATATAGAGGTAGTTGTGTGGACACAGCAGTAGTTGTCTAGAATGCAGCAGTAGTTGTGTGGAAGTAGCGGTAGTTGTGTGGATGCAGAAATAGTTGTGTGGGTGCATCAGTAGTTGTGTGGATGTAGCAGTAGTTGTGTGGATTTAGCAGTAGTTGTGTGGATGTAGCAGTAGTTGTGTGGATACAGCAGTAGTTGTGTGGGTGCAGTGGTAGTTGTGTGGGTGCAGCGGTAGTTGTGTGGGTGCAGCGGTAGTTGTGTGGGTGCAGCGGTAGTTGTGTGGATGTAGCAGTAGTTGTGTGGGTGCAACGGTAGTTGTGTGGATGCAGCAGCAGTAATGTGGATGCAGTGGTAGTTGTGTGGATGCAGCAGTAGTTGTATGGATGCAGCAGTAGTTGTGGATATAGAGGTAGTTGTGTGGGTGCAGCAGTAGTTGTCTAGAATGCAGCAGTAGTTGTGTGGAAGTAGCGGTAGTTGTGTGGATGCAGAAGTAGTTGTGTGGGTGCATCAGTAGTTGTGTGGATGTAGCAGTAGTTGTGTGGATGTAGCAGTAGTTGTGTGGATACAGCGGTAGTTGTGTGGGTGCAGCGGTAGTTGTTTGGGTGCAGCAGTAGTTGTGTGGGTGCAGCGGTAGTTGTGTGGATGCAGTGGTGGTTGTGTGGGTGCAGCAGTAGTTGTGTGGATGCAGCAGTAGATGCATGGATCCAGCAGTAGTTGTGTGGATGCAGTGGTAGTTGTGTGGATGCAGCAGTAGTTGTATGGATGCAGCAGTAGTTGTGGATACAGAAGTAGTTGTGTGGATGCAGCAGTAGTTGTCTAGAATGCAGCAGTAGTTGTGTGGAAGCAGCGGTAGTTGTTTGGATGCAGAAGTAGTTGTGTGGATGTAGCAGTAGTTGTGTGGATACAGCAGTAGTTGTGTGGGTGCAGCGGTAGTTGTGTGGGTGCAGCGGTAGTTGTGTGGGTGCAGCGGTAGTTGTGTGGGTGCAGCAGTAGATGCATGGATCCAGCAGTAGTTGTGTGGATGCAGTGGTAGTTGTGTGGATGCAGCAGTAGTTGTATGGATGCAGCATTAGTTGTGGATACAGAAGTAGTTGTGTGGATGCAGCAGTAGTTGTCTAGAATGCAGCAGTAGTTGTGTGGAAGCAGCAGTAGTTGTGTGGATGCAGAAGTAGTTGTGTGGGTGCAGCAGTAGTTGTGTGGATGTAGCAGTAATTGTGTGGATGCAGCAGTAGTTGTGTGGATACAGCAGTAGTTGTCTAGAATGCAGCAGTAGTTGTGTGGATGCAGCAGTAGTTGTATGGATGCAGCAGTAGTTGTGGATATAGAGGTAGTTGTGTGGATGCAGCAGTAGTTGTGTGTATGCAGCAGTAGTTGTGGATGTAGTAGTAGTCGTATGGATGCAGCGGTAGTTGTGCGGATGCAACAGTAGTTGTGTGGATGCAGCAGTAGTTGTGGATGCAGAAATAGTTGTGTGGATGCAGCAGCAGTTGTGTGGATGCAGTGGTAGTTGTGTGGATGCAGCAGTAGTTGTATGGATGCAGCAGTAGTTGTGGATGTAGAGGTAGTTGTGTGGGTGCAGCAGTAGTTGTCTAGAATGCAGCAGTAGTTGTGTGGAAGTAGCGGTAGTTGTGTTGATGCAGAAGTATTGGTGTGGGTGCATCAGTAGTTGTGTGGATGTAGCAGTAGTTGTGTGGATGTAGCAGTAGTTGTGTGGATGCAGCGGTAGTTGTTTGGGTGCAGCGGTAGTTGTGTGGATGCAGCAGTAGTTGTGAGGGTGCAGCAGTAGTTGTGTGGATGCAGCAGTAGATGCCTGGATACAGCAGTAGTTGTGTGGATGCAGTGGTGGTTGTGTGGATGCAGCGGTAGTTGTGTGGATGCAGTGGTAGTTGTGTGGATGCAGCAGTAGTTGTATGGATGCAGCAGTAGTTGTGGATACAGAAGTAGTTGTGTGGATGCAGCAGTAGTTGTCTAGAATGCAGCAGTAGTTGCGTGGAAGCAGCGGTAGTTGCGTGGATGCAGAAGTAGTCGTGTGGGTGCAGCAGTAGTTGTGTGGATGTAGCAGTAGTTGTGTGGATGCAGCAGTAGTTGTATGGATGCAGCAGTAGTTGGGGATATAGAGGTAGTTGTGTGGACGCAGCAGTAGTTGTCTAGAATGCAGCAGTAGTTGTGTGGAAGCAGCGGTAGTTGTGTGGATGCAGAAGTATTTGTGTGGATGTAGCAGTAGCTGTGTGGATACAGCAGTAGTTGTGTGGGTCTAGCGGTAGTTTTGTGGGTGTAGAAGTAGTTGTGTGGATGCAGCAGTAGTTGTATGGATGCAGCAGTAGTTGTGGATATAGAGGTAGTTGTGTGGACGCAGCAGTAGTTGTCTAGAATGCAGCAGTAGTTGTGTGGAAGCAGCGGTAGTTGTGTGGATGCAGAAGTAGTTGTGTGGATGTAACAGTAGTTGTGTGGATACAGCAGTAGTTGTGTGGGTGCAGCGGTAGTTGTGTGGGTGCAGCGGTAGTTGTGTGGGTGCAGCGGTAGTTGTGTGGATGCAGCAGTAGTTGTGTGGGTGCAGCGGTAGTTGTGTGGGTGCAGCAGTAGGTGCATGGATCCAGCAGTAATTGTGTGGATGCAGTGGTAGTTGTGTGGATGCAGCAGTAGTTGTATGGATGCAGCATTAGTTGTGGATACAGAAGTAGTTGTGTGGATGCAGCAGTAGTTGTCTAGAATGCAGCAGTAGTTGTGTGGAAGTAGCGGTAGTTGTATGGATGCAGCAGTAGTTGTGGATATAGAGGTAGTTGTGTGGATGCAGCAGTAGTTGTGTGGATGCAGCAGTAGTTGTGGATGTAGTAGCAGTCGTATGGATGCAGCGGTAGTTGTGCGGGTGCAACAGTAGTTGTGTGAATGCAGCAGTAGTTGTGGATGCAGCAGTAGTTGTGGATATAGAGGTAGTTGTGTGGATGCAGCAGTAGTTGTGTGGATGCAGCAGTAGTTGTGGATGTAGTAGTAGTCGTATGGATGCAGCGGTAGTTGTGCGGGTGCAACAGTAGTTGTGTGGATGCAGCAGTAGTTGTGGATGCAGAAATAGTTGTGTGGATGCAGCAGCAGTTGTGTGGATGCAGTGGTAGTTGTGTGGATGCAGCAGTAGTTGTGTGGATGCAGCAGTAGTTGTGTGGATGCAGCAGTAGTTGTGGATGCAGAAATAGTTGTGTGGATGCAGCAGCAGTTGTGTGGATATAGAGGTAGTTGTGTGGGTGCAGCAGTAGTTTTCTAGAATGCGGCAGTAGTTGTGTAGAAGTAGTGGTAGTTGTGTGGATGCAGAAGTAGTTGTGTGGGTGCATCAGTAGTTGTGTGGATGTAGCAGTAGTTGTGTGGATGTAGCAGTAGTTGTGTGGATACAGCAGTAGTTGTGTGGGTGCAGCGGTAGTTGTGTGGGTGCAGCGGTAGTTGTGTGGGTGCAGCGGTAGTTGTGTGGATGTAGCAGTAGTTGTGTGGGTGCAGCGATAGTTGTGTGGATGCAGCAGTAGATGCATGGATCCAGCAGTAGTTGTGTGGATGCAGTGGTAGTTGTGTGGATGCAGCAGTAGTTGTATGGATGCAGCAGTAGTTGTGGATACAGAAGTTGTTGTGTGGATGCAGCACTAGTTGTCTAGAATGCAGCAGTAGTTGTGTGGAAGCAGCGGTAGTTGTGTGGATTCAGAAGTAGTCGTGTGGGTGCAGCAGTAGTTGTGTGGATGTAGAAGTAGTTGTGTGGATGCAGCAGTAGTTGTATGGATGCAGCAGTAGTTGTGGATATAGAGGAAGTTGTGTGGAGGCAGCAGTAGTTGTCTAGAATGCAGCAGTAGTTGTATGGAAGCAGCGGTAGTTGTGTGGAGGCAGAAGTAGTTGTGTGGATGCAGCAGTAGTTGTATGGATGCAGCATTAGTTGTGGATACAGAAGTAGTTGTGTGGATGCAGCAGTAGTTGTCTAGAATGCAGCAGTAGTTGTGTGGATGCAGCAGTAGTTGTGTGGATGCAGAAGTAGTTATGTGGGTGCAGCTGTAGTTGTGTGCATGTAGCAGTAGTTGTGTGGATGCAGCAGTAGTTGTGTGGATACAGCAGTAGTTGTTTAGAATGCAGCAGAAGTTGTGTGGATGCAGCAGTAGTTGTATGGATGCAGCAGTAGTTGTGGATATAGAGGTAGTTGTGTGGATGCAGCAGTAGTTGTGTGGATGCAGCAGTAGTTGTGGATGTAGTAGTAGTCGTATGGATGCAGCGGTAGTTGTGCGGATGCAACAGTAGTTGTGTGGATGCAGCCGTAGTTGTGGATGCAGAAATAGTTGTGTGGGTGCAGCAGTAGTTGTCTAGAATGCAGCAGTAGTTGTGTGGAAGTAGCGGTAGTTGTGTGGATGCAGAAGTAGTGGTGTGGGTGCATCAGTAGTTGTGTGGATGTAGCAGTAGTTGTGTGGATGTAGAAGTAGTTGTGTGGATGCAGCGGTAGTTGTGTGGGTGCAGCGGTAGTTGTGTGGATGCAGCAGTAGTTGTGTGGGTGCAGCGGTAGTTGTGTGGATGCAGCAGTAGATGCATGGATCCAGCAGTAGTTGTGTGGATGCAGTGGTGGTTGTGTGGATGCAGCAGTAGTTGTATGGATGCAGCAGTAGTTGTGGATACAGAAGTAGTTGTGTGGATGCAGCAGTAGTTGTCTAGAATGCAGCAGTAGTTGTGTGGAAGAACCGTTGTTTGTGTGGATGCAGAAGTAGTCGTGTGGGTGCAGCAGTAGTTGTGTGGATGTAGCAGTAGTTGTGTGGATGCAGCAGTAGTTGTATGGATGCAGCAGTAGTTGTGGATATAGAGGTAGTTGTGTGGACACAGCAGTAGTTGTCTAGAATGCAGCAGTAGTTGTGTGGAAGCAGCGGTAGTTGTGTGGATGCAGAAATAGTTGTGTGGGTGCATCAGTAGTTGTGTGGATGTAGCAGTAGTTGTGTGGATGCAGCGGTAGTTGTGTGGATGTAGCAGTAGTTGTGTGGATACAGCAGTAGTTGTGTGGGAGCGGTGGTAGTTGTGTGGGTGCAGCGGTAGTTGTGTGGATGCAGCATTAGTTGTGGATGCAGAAGTAGTTGTGTGGATGCAGCAGTAGTTGTCTAGAATGCAGCAGTAGTTGTGTGGAAGCAGCAGTAGTTGTGTGGATGCAGAAGTAGTTGTGTGGGTGCAGCAGTAGTTGTGTGGATGTAGCAGTAGTTGTGTGGATGCAGTAGTAGTTGTGTGGATGCAGCGGTAGTTGTGTGGATGTAGCAGTAGTTGTGTGGATACAGCGGTAGTTGTGTGGATGCAGCAGTAGATGCATGGATCCAGCAGTAGTTGTGTGGATGCAGTGGTAGTTATGTGGATGCAGCAGTAGTTGTATGGATGCAGCAGTAGTTGTAGATACAGAAGTAGTTGTGTGGATGCAGCAGTAGTTGTCTAGAATGCAGCAGTAGTTGTGTGGAAGCAGCGGTAGTTGTGTGGATGCAGAAGTAGTCGTGTAGGTGCAGCAGTAGTTGTGTGGATGTAGCAGTAGTTGTGTGGATGCAGCAGTAGTTGTATGGATGCAGCAGTAGTTGGGGATATAGAGGTAGTTGTGTGGACGCAGCAGTAGTTGTCTAGAATGCAGCAGTAGTTGTGTGGAAGCAGCGGTAGTTGTGTGGATGCAGAAGTAGTTGTGTGGATGTAGCAGTAGTTGTGTGGATACAGCAGTAGTTGTGTGGGTGCAGCGGTAGTTGTGTGGGTGCAGCAGTAGTTGTGTGGGTGCAGCGGTAGTTGTGTGGATGCAGCAGTAGTTGTGTGGGTGCAGCGGTAGTTGTGTGGGTGCAGCAGTAGGTGCATGGATACAGAAGTAGTTGTGTGTATGCAGCAGTAGTTGTCTAGAATGCAGCAGTAGTTGTGGATATAGAGGTAGTTGTGTGGATGCAGCAGTAGTTGTGTGGATGCAGCAGTAGTTGTGGATGAAGTAGTAGTCATATGGATGCAGCGGTAGTTGTGCGGGTGCAACAGTAGTTGTGTGGATGCAGCAGTAGTTGTGGATGCAGCAGTAGTTGTGGATATAGAGTTAGTTGTGTGGATGCAGCAGTAGTTGTGTGGATGCAGCAGTAGTGGTGGATGTAGTAGTAGTCGTATGGATGCAGCGGTAGTTGTGCGGGTGCAACAGTAGTTGTGTGGATGCAGCAGTAGTTGTGGATGCAGAAATAGTTGTGTGGATGCAGCAGCAGTTGTGTGGATGCAGCGGTAGTTGTGTGGATGCAGCAGTAGTTGTGGATATAGAGGTAGTTGTGTGGGTGCAGCAGTAGTTGTCTAGAATGCGGCAGTAGTTGTGGATATAGAGGTAGTTGTGTGGATGCAGCAGTAGTTGTGTGGATGCAGCAGTAGTTGTGGATGTAGTAATAGTCGTATGGATGCAGCGGTAGTTGTGCGGGTGCAACAGTAGTTTTGTGGATACAGCAGTAGTTGTGGATGCAGAAATAGTTGTGTGGATGCAGCAGCAGTTGTGTGGATGCAGTGGTAGTTGTGTGGATGCAGCAGTAGTTGTGTGGATGCAGCGGTAGTTGTGCGGGTGCAACAGTAGTTGTGTGGATGCAGCAGTAGTTGTGGATGCAGAAATAGTTGTGTGGATGCAGCAGCAGTTGTGTGGATGCAGTGGTAGTTGTGTGGGTGCAGGGTAGTTGTGTGGGTGCAGCGGTAGTTGTGTGGGTGCAGCGGTAGTTGTGTGGATGTAGCAGTAGTTGTGTGGGTGCAGCGGTAGTTGTGTGGATGCAGCAGTAGATGCATGGATCCAGCAGTAGTTGTGTGGATGCAATGGTAGTTGTGTGGATGCAGCAGTAGTTGTATGGATGCAGCAGTAGTTGTGGATACAGAAGTTGTTGTGTGGATGCAGCAGTAGTTGTCTAGAATGCAGCAGTAGTTGTGTGGAAGCAGCGGTAGTTGTGTGGATGCAGAAGTAGTCGTGTGGGTGCATCAGTAGTTGTGTGGATGTAGCAGTAGTTGTGGATATAGAGGTAGTTGTGTGGAGGCAGCAGTAGTTGTCTAGAATGCAGCAGTAGTTGTGTGGATGCAGAAGTAGTTGTGTGGATGTAGCAGTAGTTGTGTGGATACAGCAGTAGTTGTGTGGGTGCAGCGGTAGTTGTGTGGGTGCAGCGGTAGTTGTGTGGGTGCAGTGGTAGTTGTGTGGGTGCAGCAGTAGATGCATGGATCCAGCAGTAGTTGTGTGGATGCAGTGGTAGTTGTGTGGATGCAGCAGTAGTTGTGGATACAGAAGTAGTTGTGTGGATGCAGCAGTAGTTGTCTAGAATGCAGCAGTAGTTGTGTGGAAGCAGCAGTAGTTGTGTGGATGCAGAAGTAGTTGTGTGGGTGCAGCAGTAGTTGTGTGGATACAGCAGTAGTTGTCTAGAATGCAGCAGTAGTTGTGTGGATGCAGCAGTAGTTGTATGGATGCAGTAGTAGTTGTGGATATAGAGGTAGTTGTGTGGATGCAGCAGTAGTTGTGGATGTAGTAGTAGCCGTATGGATGCAGCAGTAGTTGTATGGATGCAGCAGTAGTTGTGGATATAGAGGTAGTTGTGTGGGAGCAGCAGTAGTTGTCTAGAACGCAGCAGTAGTTGTGTGGATGCAGTGGTAGTTGTGTGGATGCAGAAGTAGTGGTGTGGGTGCATCAGTAGTTGTGTGGATGTAGCAGTAGTTGTGTGGATGTAGCAGTAGTTGTGTGGATGCAGCGGTAGTTGTGTGGGTGCAGCGGTAGTTGTGTGGATGCAGCAGTAGTTGTGTGGGTGCAGCGGTAGTTGTGTGGATGCAGCAGTAGATGAATGGATCCTGCAGTAGTTGTATGGATGCAGCAGTAGTTGTGGATATAGAGGTAGTTGTGTGGGTGCAGCAGTAGTTGTGTGGATGTAGCAGTAGTTGTGTGGATGCAGCAGTAGTTGTATGGATGCAGCAGTAGTTGTGGATATAGAGGTAGTTGTGTGGACGCAGCAGTAGTTGACTAGAATGCAGCAGTAGTTGTGTGGAAGCAGCGGTAGTTGTGTGGATGCAGAAATAGTTGTGTGGGTGCAACAGTAGTTGTGTGGATGTAGCAGTAGTTGTGTGGATGCAGCGGTAGTTGTGTGGATGTAGCAGTAGTTGTGTGGATACAGCAGTAGTTGTGTGGGTGCAGTGGTAGTTGTGTGGGTGCAGCGGTAGTTGTGTGGATGCAGTGGTAGTTGTGTGGATGCAGCAGTAGTTGTGTGGATGCAGCAGTAGTTGTGTGGGTGCAGCGGTAGTTGTGTGGATGCAGCAGTAGTTGTGTGGGTGCAGCGGTAGTTGTGTGGGTGCAGCAGTAGGTGCATGGATACAGAAGTAGTTGTGTGTATG
Organism: Lampris megalopsis; assembly: GCA_022114975.2. Lineage (NCBI taxonomy): Eukaryota > Metazoa > Chordata > Actinopteri > Lampriformes > Lampridae > Lampris > Lampris megalopsis. The sequence continues at coordinate 3,231,704 of JAJHIY020000428.1, read as the reverse complement.
CAGCAGTAGTTGTCTAGAATGCAGCAGTAGTTGTGGATATAGAGGTAGTTGTGTGGATGCAGCAGTAGTTGTGTGGATGCAGCAGTAGTTGTGGATGTAGTAGTAGTCGTATGGATGCAGCGGTAGTTGTGCGGGTGCAACAGTAGTTGTGTGGATGCAGCAGTAGTTGTGGATGCAGCAGTAGTTGTGGATATAGAGTTAGTTGTGTGGATGCAGCAGTAGTTGTGTGGATGCAGCAGTAGTGGTGGATGTAGTAGTAGTCGTATGGATGCAGCGGTAGTTGTGCGGGTGCAACAGTAGTTGTGTGGATGCAGCAGTAGTTGTGGATGCAGAAATAGTTGTGTGGATGCAGCAGCAGTTGTGTGGATGCAGCGGTAGTTGTGTGGATCCAGCAGTAGTTGTGGATATAGAGGTAGTTGTGTGGGTGCAGCAGTAGTTGTCTAGAATGCGGCAGTAGTTGTGGATATAGAGGTAGTTGTGTGGATGCAGCAGTAGTTGTGTGGATGCAGCAGTAGTTGTGGATGTAGTAGTAGTCGTATGGATGCAGCGGTAGTTGTGCGGGTGCAACAGTAGTTGTGTGGATGCAGCAGTAGTTGTGGATGCAGAAATAGTTGTGTGGATGAAGCATCAGTTGTGTGGATGCAGTGGTAGTTGTGTGGATGCAGCAGTAGTTGTGTGGATGTAGTAGTAGTTGTGTGGATGTAGCAGTAGTTGTGTGGATACAGCAGTAGTTGTGTGGGTGCAGGGTAGTTGTGTGGGTGCAGCGGTAGTTGTGTGGGTGCAGCGGTAGTTGTGTGGATGTAGCAGTAGTTGTGTGGGTGCAGCGGTAGTTGTGTGGATGCAGCAGTAGATGCATGGATCCAGCAGTAGTTGTGTGGATGCAATGGTAGTTGTGTGGATGCAGCAGTAGTTGTATGGATGCAGCAGTAGTTGTGGATACAGAAGTTGTTGTGTGGATGCAGCAGTAGTTGTCTAGAATGCAGCAGTAGTTGTGTGGAAGCAGCGGTAGTTGTGTGGATGCAGAAGTAGTCGTGTGGGTGCATCAGTAGTTGTGTGGATGTAGCAGTAGTTGTGGATATAGAGGTAGTTGTGTGGAGGCAGCAGTAGTTGTCTAGAATGCAGCAGTAGTTGTGTGGATGCAGAAGTAGTTGTGTGGATGTAGCAGTAGTTGTGTGGATACAGCAGTAGTTGTGTGGGTGCAGCGGTAGTTGTGTGGGTGCAGCGGTAGTTGTGTGGGTGCAGCGGTAGTTGTGTGGGTGCAGCAGTAGATGCATGGATCCAGCAGTAGTTGTGTGGATGCAGTGGTAGTTGTGTGGATGCAGCAGTAGTTGTGGATACAGAAGTAGTTGTGTGGATGCAGCAGTAGTTGTCTAGAATGCAGCAGTAGTTGTGTGGAAGCAGCAGTAGTTGTGTGGATGCAGAAGTAGTTGTGTGGGTGCAGCAGTAGTTGTGTGGATACAGCAGTAGTTGTCTAGAATGCAGCAGTAGTTGTGTGGATGCAGCAGTAGTTGTATGGATGCAGTAGTAGTTGTGGATATAGAGGTAGTTGTGTGGATGCAGCAGTAGTTGTGGATGTAGTAGTAGCCGTATGGATGCAGCAGTAGTTGTATGGATGCAGCAGTAGTTGTGGATATAGAGGTAGTTGTGTGGGAGCAGCAGTAGTTGTCTAGAACGCAGCAGTAGTTGTGTGGATGCAGTGGTAGTTGTGTGGATGCAGAAGTAGTGGTGTGGGTGCATCAGTAGTTGTGTGGATGTAGCAGTAGTTGTGTGGATGTAGCAGTAGTTGTGTGGATGCAGCGGTAGTTGTGTGGGTGCAGCGGTAGTTGTGTGGATGCAGCAGTAGTTGTGTGGGTGCAGCGGTAGTTGTGTGGATGCAGCAGTAGATGCATGGATCCAGCAGTAGTTGTATGGATGCAGCAGTAGTTGTGGATATAGAGGTAGTTGTGTGGGTGCAGCAGTAGTTGTGTGGATGTAGCAGTAGTTGTGTGGATGCAGCAGTAGTTGTATGGATGCAGCAGTAGTTGTGGATATAGAGGTAGTTGTGTGGACGCAGCAGTAGTTGTCTAGAATGCAGCAGTAGTTGTGTGGAAGCAGCGGTAGTTGTGTGGATGCAGAAATAGTTGTGTGGGTGCATCAGTAGTTGTGTGGATGTAGCAGTAGTTGTGTGGATGCAGCGGTAGTTGTGTGGATGTAGCAGTAGTTATGTGGATACAGCAGTAGTTGTGTGGGTGCAGTGGTAGTTGTGTGGGTGCAGCGGTAGTTGTGTGGATGCAGTGGTAGTTGTGTGGATGCAGCAGTAGTTGTGTGGATACAGCATTAGTTGTGGATACAGAAGTAGTTGTGTGGATGCAGCAGTAGTTGTCTAGAATGCAGCAGTAGTTGTGTGGAAGCAGCAGTAGTTGTGTGGATGCAGAAGTAGTTGTGTGGGTGCAGCATTAGTTGTGTGGATGTAGCAGTAGTTGTGTGGATGCAGAAGTAGTTGTGTGGATGTAGCAGTAGTTGTGTGGATACAGCAGTAGTTGTGTGGGTGCAGCGGTAGTTGTGTGGGTGCAGCGGTAGTTGTGTGGGTAAAGCGGTAGTTGTGTGGGTGCAGCAGTAGATGCATGGATCCAGCAGTAGTTGTGTGGATGCAGTGGTAGTTGTGTGGATGCAGCAGTAGTTGTGGATACAGAAGTAGTTGTGTGGATGCAGCAGTAGTTGTCTAGAATGCAGCAGTAGTTGTATGGAAGCAGCAGTAGTTGTGTGGATGCAGAAGTAGTTGTGTGGGTGCAGCAGTAGTTGTGTGGATACAGCAGTAGTTGTCTAGAATGCAGCAGTAGTTGTGTGGATGCAGCAGTAGTTGTATGGATGCAGTAGTAGTTGTGGATATAGAGGTAGTTGTGTGGATGCAGCAGTAGTTGTGGATGTAGTAGTAGCCGTATGGATGCAGCAGTAGTTGTATGGATGCAGCAGTAGTTGTGGATATAGAGGTAGTTGTGTGGGAGCAGCAGTAGTTGTCTAGAACGCAGCAGTAGTTGTGTGGATGCAGTGGTAGTTGTGTGGATGCAGAAGTAGTGGTGTGGGTGCATCAGTAGTTGTGTGGATGTAGCAGTAGTTGTGTGGATGTAGCAGTAGTTGTGTGGATGCAGCGGTAGTTTTGTGGGTGCAGCGGTAGTTGTGTGGATGCAGCAGTAGTTGTGTGGGTGCAGCGGTAGTTGTGTGGATGCAGCAGTAGATGCATGGATCCAGCAGTAGTTGTATGGATGCAGCAGTAGTTGTGGATATAGAGGTAGTTGTGTGGGTGCAGCAGTAGTTGTGTGGATGTAGCAGTAGTTGTGTGGATGCAGCAGTAGTTGTATGGATGCAGCAGTAGTTGTGGATATAGAGGTAGTTGTGTGGACGCAGCAGTAGTTGTCTAGAATGCAGCAGTAGTTGTGTGGAAGCAGCGGTAGTTGTGTGGATGCAGAAATAGTTGTGTGGGTGCATCAGTAGTTGTGTGGATGTAGCAGTAGTTGTGTGGATGCAGCGGTAGTTGTGTGGATGTAGCAGTAGTTGTGTGGATACAGCAGTAGTTGTGTGGGTGCAGTGGTAGTTGTGTGGGTGCAGCGGTAGTTGTGTGGATGCAGTGGTAGTTGTGTGGATGAAGCAGTAGTTGTGTGGATGCAGCATTAGTTGTGGATACAGAAGTAGTTGTGTGGATGCAGCAGTAGTTTTCTAGAATGCAGCAGTAGTTGTGTGGAAGCAGCAGTAGTTGTGTGGATGCAGAAGTAGTTGTGTGGGTGCAGCATTAGTTGTGTGGATGTAGCAGTAGTTGTGTGGATGCATTAGTAGTTGTGTGGATGCAGCGGTAGTTGTGTGGATGTAGCAGTAGTTGTGTGGATACAGCGGTAGTTGTGTGGATGCAGCAGTAGATGCATGGATCCAGCAGTAGTTGTGTGGATGCAGTGGAAGTTGTGTGGATGCAGCAGTAGTTGTATGGATGCAGCAGTAGTTGTGGATACAGAAGTAGTTGTGTGGGTGCAGCAGTAGTTGTATGGATGCAGCAGTAGTTGTGGATACAGAAGTTGTTGTGTGGATGCAGCAGTAGTTGTCTAGAATGCAGCAGTAGTTGTGTGGAAGCAGCGGTAGTTGTGTGGATGCAGAAGTAGTCGTGTGGGTGCATCAGTAGTTGTGTGGATGTAGCAGTAGTTGTGGATATAGAGGTAGTTGTGTGGAGGCAGCAGTAGTTGTCTAGAATGCAGCAGTAGTTGTGTGGATGCAGAAGTAGTTGTGTGGATGTAGCAGTAGTTGTGTGGATACAGCAGTAGTTGTGTGGGTGCAGCGGTAGTTGTGTGGGTGCAGCGGTAGTTGTGTGGGTGCAGCGGTAGTTGTGTGGGTGCAGCAGTAGATGCATGGATCCAGCAGTAGTTGTGTGGATGCAGTGGTAGTTGTGTGGATGCAGCAGTAGTTGTGGATACAGAAGTAGTTGTGTGGATGCAGCAGTAGTTGTCTAGAATGCAGCAGTAGTTGTGTGGAAGCAGCAGTAGTTGTGTGGATGCAGAAGTAGTTGTGTGGGTGCAGCAGTAGTTGTGTGGATACAGCAGTAGTTGTCTAGAATGCAGCAGTAGTTGTGTGGATGCAGCAGTAGTTGTATGGATGCAGTAGTAGTTGTGGATATAGAGGTAGTTGTGTGGATGCAGCAGTAGTTGTGGATGTAGTAGTAGCCGTATGGATGCAGCAGTAGTTGTATGGATGCAGCAGTAGTTGTGGATATAGAGGTAGTTGTGTGGGAGCAGCAGTAGTTGTCTAGAACGCAGCAGTAGTTGTGTGGATGCAGTGGTAGTTGTGTGGATGCAGAAGTAGTGGTGTGGGTGCATCAGTAGTTGTGTGGATGTAGCAGTAGTTGTGTGGATGTAGCAGTAGTTGTGTGGATGCAGCGGTAGTTGTGTGGGTGCAGCGGTAGTTGTGTGGATGCAGCAGTAGTTGTGTGGGTGCAGCGGTAGTTGTGTGGATGCAGCAGTAGATGCATGGATCCAGCAGTAGTTGTATGGATGCAGCAGTAGTTGTGGATATAGAGGTAGTTGTGTGGGTGCAGCAGTAGTTGTGTGGATGTAGCAGTAGTTGTGTGGATGCAGCAGTAGTTGTATGGATGCAGCAGTAGTTGTGGATATAGAGGTAGTTGTGTGGACGCAGCAGTAGTTGTCTAGAATGCAGCAGTAGTTGTGTGGAAGCAGCGGTAGTTGTGTGGATGCAGAAATAGTTGTGTGGGTGCATCAGTAGTTGTGTGGATGTAGCAGTAGTTGTGTGGATGCAGCGGTAGTTGTGTGGATGTAGCAGTAGTTGTGTGGATACAGCAGTAGTTGTGTGGGTGCAGTGGTAGTTGTGTGGGTGCAGCGGTAGTTGTGTGGATGCAGTGGTAGTTGTGTGGATGCAGCAGTAGTTGTGTGGATGCAGCATTAGTTGTGGATACAGAAGTAGTTGTGTGGATGCAGCAGTAGTTGTCTAGAATGCAGCAGTAGTTGTGTGGAAGCAGCAGTAGTTGTGTGGATGCAGAAGTAGTTGTGTGGGTGCAGCAGTAGTTGTGTGGATGTAGCAGTAGTTGTGTGGATGCATTAGTAGTTGTGTGGATGCAGCGGTAGTTGTGTGGATATAGAAGTAGTTGTGTGGATACAGCGGTAGTTGTGTGGATGCAGCAGTAGATGCATGGATCCAGCAGTAGTTGTGTGGATGCAGTGGTAGTTGTGTGGATGCAGCAGTAGTTGTATGGATGCAGCAGTAGTTGTGGATACAGAAGTAGTTGTGTGGATGCAGCAGTAGTTGGCTAGAATGCAGCAGTAGTTGTGTGGAAGCAGCGTTAGTTGTGTGGATGCAGAAGTAGTCGTGTGGGTGCAGCAGTAGTTGTGTGGATGTAGCAGTAGTTGTTTGGATGCAGCAGTAGTTGTGGATGTAGTAGTAGTCGTATGGATGCAGCGGTAGTTGTGCGGGTGCAACAGTAGTTGTGTGGATGCAGCAGTAGTTGTGGATGCAGAAATAGTTGTGTGGATGCAGCAGCAGTTGTGTGGATGCAGTGGTAGTTGTGTGGGTGCAGCAGTAGTTGTCTAGAATGCAGCAGTAGTTGTGTGGAAGTAGCGGTAGTTGTGTGGATGCAGAAGTAGTTGTGTGGGTGCATCAGTAGTTGTGTGGATGTAGCAGTAGTTGTGTGGATGTAGCAGTAGTTGTGTGGATGCAGTAGTAGTTGTGTGGATGCAGCGGTAGTTGTGTGGATGTAGGAGTAGTTGTGTGGATACAGCGGTAGTTGTGTGGATACAGCAGTAGATGCATGGATCCAGCAGTAGTTGTGTGGATGCAGTGGTAGTTGTGTGGATGCAGCAGTAGTTGTATGGATGCAGCAGTAGTTGTGGATACAGAAGTGGTTGTGTGGATGCAGCAGTAGTTGTCTAGAATGCAGCAGTAGTTGTGTGGAAGCAGCGGTAGTTGTGTGGATGCAGAAGTAGTCGTGTGGGTGCAGCAGTAGTTGTGTGGATGTAGCAGTAGTTGTGTGGATGCAGCAGTAGTTGTGGATATAGTAGTAGTCGTATGGATGCAGCGGTAGTTGTGCGGGTGCAACAGTAGTTGTGTGGATGTAGCAGTAGTTGTGTGGATACAGCAGTAGTTGTGTGGGTGCAGTGGTAGTTGTGTGGGTGCAGCGGTAGTTGTGTGGATGCAGTGGTAGTTGTGTGGATGCAGCAGTAGTTGTATGGATGCAGCATTAGTTGTGGATACAGAAGTAGTTGTGTGGATGCAGCTGTAGTTGTCTAGAATGCAGCAGTAGTTGTGTGGAAGCAGCAGTAGTTGTGTGGATGCAGAAGTAGTTGTGTGGGTGCAGCAGTAGTTGTGTGGATGTAGCAGTAGTTGTGTGGATGCAGTCGTAGTTGTGTGGATGCAGCGGTAGTTGTGTGGATGTAGCAGTAGTTGTGTGGATACAGCGGTAGTTGTGTGGATGCAGCAGTAGATGCATGGATCCAGCAGTAGTTGTGGATGCAGTGGTAGTTGTGTGGATGCAGCTGTAGTTGTATGGATGCAGCAGTAGTTGTGGATACAGAAGTAGTTGTGTGGATGCAGCAGTAGTTGTCTAGAATGCAGCAGTAGTTGTGTGGAAGCAGCGTTAGTTGTGTGGATGCAGAAGTAGTTGTGTGGGTGCAGCAGTAGTTGTGTGGATGTAGCAGTAGTTGTGTGGATGCAGCAGTAGTTGTGGATGTAGTAGTAGTCGTATGGATGCAGCGGTAGTTGTGCGGGTGCAACAGTAGTTGTGTGGATGCAGCAGTAGTTGTGGATGCAGAAATAGTTGTGTGGATGCAGCAGCAGTTGTGTGGATGCAGTGGTAGTTGTGTGGATGCAGCAGTAGTTGTATGGATGCAGCAGTAGTTGTGGATATAGAGGTAGTTGTGTGGGTGCAGCAGTAGTTGTCTAGAATGCAGCAGTAGTTGTGTGGAAGTAGCGGTAGTTGTGTGGATGCAGAAGTAGTTGTGTGGGTGCAGCAGTAGTTGTGTGGATGTAGCAGTAATTGTGTGGATGCAGCAGTAGTTGTGTGGATACAGCAGTAGTTGTCTAGAATGCAGAAGTAGTAGTGTGGGTGCAGCAGTAGTTGTGTGGATGCAGCAGTAGTTGTGGATATAGAGGTAGTTGTGTGGATGCAGCAGTAGTTGTCTAGAATGCAGCAGTAGTTGTGTGGAAGTAGCGGTAGTTGTGTAGATGTAGCAGTAGTTGTGTGGGTGCAGCGGTAGTTGTGTGGATGCAGCAGTAGATGCATGGATCCAGCAGTAGTTGTGTGGATGCAGTGGTAGTTGTGTGGATGCAGCAGTAGTTGTATGGATGCAGCAGTAGTTGTCTAGAATGCAGCAGTAGTTGTGTGGAAGCAGCAGTAGTTGTGTGGATGCAGAAGTAGTTGTGTGGGTGCAGCAGTAGTTGTGTGGATGTAGCAGTAATTGTGTGGATGCAGCAGTAGTTGTGTGGATACAGCAGTAGTTGTCTAGAATGCAGCAGTAGTTGTGTGGATGCAGCAGTAGTTGTATGGATGCAGCAGTAGTTGTGGATGTAGTAGTAGTCGTATGGATGCAGCGGTAGTTGTGCGGATGCAACAGTATTTGTTTGGATGCAGCAGTAGTTGTGGATGCAGAAATAGTTGTGTGGATGCAGCAGCAGTTGTGTGGATGCAGTGGTAGTTGTGTGGATGCAGCAGTAGTTGTATGGATGCAGCAGTAGTTGTGGATGTAGAGGTAGTTGTGTGGGTGCAGCAGTAGTTGTCTAGAATGCAGCAGTAGTTGTGTGGAAGTAGCGGTAGTTGTGTGGATGCAGAAGTATTGGTGTGGGTTCATCAGTAGTTGTGTGGATGTAGCAGTAGTTGTGTGGATGTAGCAGTAGTAGTGTGGATGCAGCGGTAGTTGTTTGGGTGCAGCGGTAGTTGTGTGGATGCAGCAGTAGTTGTGTGGGTGCAGTAGTAGTTGAGTGGATGCAGCAGTAGTTGTATGGATGCAGCAGTAGTTGTGGATACAGAAGTAGTTGTGTGGATGCAGCAGTAGTTGTCTAGAATGCAGCAGTAGTTGCGTGGAAGCAGCGGTAGTTGCGTGGATGCAGAAGTAGTCGTGTGGGTGCAGCAGTAGTTGTGTGGTTGTAGCAGTAGTTGTGTGGATGTAGCAGTAGTAGTGTGGATGCAGCGGTAGTTGTTTGGGTGCAGCGGTAGTTGTGTGGATGCAGCAGTAGTTGTGTGGGTGCAGCGGTAGTTGTGTGGATGCAGCAGTAGTTGTCTAGAATGCAGCAGTAGTTGCGTGGAAGCAGCGGTAGTTGCGTGGATGCAGAAGTAGTCGTGTGGCTGCAGCAGTAGTTGTGTGGTTGTAGCAGTAGTTGTGTGGATGTAGCAGTAGTAGTGTGGATGCAGCGGTAGTTGTTTGGGTGCAGCAGTAGTTGTGTGGATGCAGAAGTAGTTGTGTGGGTGCAGCAGTAGTTGTGTGGATGTAGCAGTAATTGTGTGGATGCAGCAGTAGTTGTGTGGATACAGCAGTAGTTGTCTAGAATGCAGCAGTAGTTGTGTGGATGCAGCAGTAGTTGTATGGATGCAGCAGTAGTTGTGGATGTAGTAGTAGTCGTATGGATGCAGCGGTAGTTGTGCGGATGCAACAGTATTTGTTTGGATGCAGCAGTAGTTGTGGATGCAGAAATAGTTGTGTGGATGCAGCAGCAGTTGTGTGGATGCAGTGGTAGTTGTGTGGATGCAGCAGTAGTTGTATGGATGCAGCAGTAGTTGTGGATGTAGAGGTAGTTGTGTGGGTGCAGCAGTAGTTGTCTAGAATGCAGCAGTAGTTGTGTGGAAGTAGCGGTAGTTGTGTGGATGCAGAAGTATTGGTGTGGGTTCATCAGTAGTTGTGTGGATGTAGCAGTAGTTGTGTGGATGTAGCAGTAGTAGTGTGGATGCAGCGGTAGTTGTTTGGGTGCAGCGGTAGTTGTGTGGATGCAGCAGTAGTTGTGTGGGTGCAGTGGTAGTTGAGTGGATGCAGCAGTAGTTGTATGGATGCAGCAGTAGTTGTGGATACAGAAGTAGTTGTGTGGATGCAGCAGTAGTTGTCTAGAATGCAGCAGTAGTTGCGTGGAAGCAGCGGTAGTTGCGTGGATGCAGAAGTAGTCGTGTGGGTGCAGCAGTAGTTGTGTGGTTGTAGCAGTAGTTGTGTGGATGTAGCAGTAGTAGTGTGGATGCAGCGGTAGTTGTTTGGGTGCAGCGGTAGTTGTGTGGATGCAGCAGTAGTTGTGTGGGTGCAGCGGTAGTTGTGTGGATGCAGCAGTAGATGCCTGGATACAGCAGTAGTTGTGTGGATGCAGTGGTGGTTGTGTGGATGCAGCGGTAGTTGTGTGGATGCAGCAGTAGATGCATGGATCCAGCAGTAGTTGTGTGGATGCAGTGGTATTTGTGTGGATGCAGTGGTATTTGTGTGGATGCAGCAATAGTTGTATGGATGCAGCAGTAGTTGTGGATACAGAAGTAGTTGTGTGGATGCAGCAGTAGTTGTCTAGAATGCAGCAGTAGTTGCGTGGAAGCAGCGGTAGTTGCGTGGATGCAGAAGTAGTCGTGTGGGTGCAGCAGTAGTTGTGTGGTTGTATCAGTAGTTGTGTGGATGCAGCAGTAGTTGTATGGATGCAGCAGTAGTTGGGGATATAGAGGTAGTTGTGTGGACGCAGCAGTAGTTGTCTAGAATGCAGCAGTAGTTGTGTGGAAGCAGCGGTAGTTGTGTGGATGCAGAAGTATTTGTGTGGATGTAGCAGTAGCTGTGTGGATACAGCAGTAGTTGTGTGGGTGCAGCGGTAGTTGTGTGGGTGTAGAAGTAGTTGTGTGGATGCAGCAGTAGTTGTATGGATGCAGCAGTAGTTGTGGATATAGAGGTAGTTGTGTGGACGCAGCAGTAGTTGTCTAGAATGCAGCAGTAGTTGTGTGGAAGCAGCGGTAGTTGTGTGGATGCAGAAGTAGTTGTGTGGATGTAACAGTAGTTGTGTGGATACAGCAGTAGTTGTGTGGGTGCAGCGGTAGTTGTGTGGGTGCAGCGGTAGTTGTGTGGGTGCAGCGGTAGTTGTGTGGATGCAGCAGTAGTTGTGTGGGTGCAGCGGTAGTTGTGTGGGTGCAGCAGTAGGTGCATGGATCCAGCAGTAATTGTGTGGATGCAGTGGTAGTTGTGTGGATGCAGCAGTAGTTGTATGGATGCAGCATTAGTTGTGGATACAGAAGTAGTTGTGTGGATGCAGCAGTAGTTGTCTAGAATGCAGCAGTAGTTGTGTGGAAGTAGCGGTAGTTGTATGGATGCAGCAGTAGTTGTGGATATAGAGGTAGTTGTGTGGATGCAGCAGTAGTTGTGTGGATGCAGCAGTAGTTGTGGGTGTAGTAGTAGTCGTATGGATGCAGCGGTAGTTGTGCGGGTGCAACAGTAGTTGTGTGAATGCAGCAGTAGTTGTGGATGCAGCAGTAGTTGTGGATATAGAGGTAGTTGTGTGGATGCAGCAGTAGTTGTGTGGATGCAGCAGTAGTTGTGGATGTAGTAGTAGTCGTATGGATGCAGCGGTAGTTGTGCGGGTGCAACAGTAGTTGTGTGGATGCAGCAGTAGTTGTGCATGCAGAAATAGTTGTGTGGATGCAGCAGCAGTTGTGTGGATGCAGTGGTAGTTGTGTGGATGCAGCAGTAGTTGTGTGGATGCAGCAGTAGTTGTGTGGATGCAGCAGTAGTTGTGGATGCAGAAATAGTTGTGTGGATGCAGCAGCAGTTGTGTGGATATAGAGGTAGTTGTGTGGGTGCAGCAGTAGTTTTCTAGAATGCGGCAGTAGTTGTGTAGAAGTAGTGGTAGTTGTGTGGATGCAGAAGTAGTTGTGTGGGTGCATCAGTAGTTGTTTGGATGTAGCAGTAGTTGTGTGGATGTAGCAGTAGTTGTGTGGATACAGCAGTAGTTGTGTGGGTGCAGCGGTAGTTGTGTGGGTGCAGCGGTAGTTGTGTGGGTGCAGCGGTAGTTGTGTGGATGTAGCAGTAGTTGTGTGGGTGCAGCGATAGTTGTGTGGATGCAGCAGTAGATGCATGGATCCAGCAGTAGTTGTGTGGATGCAGTGGTAGTTGTGTGGATGCAGCAGTAGTTGTATGGATGCAGCAGTAGTTGTGGATACAGAAGTTGTTGTGTGGATGCAGCACTAGTTGTCTAGAATGCAGCAGTAGTTGTGTGGAAGCAGCGGTAGTTGTGTGGATTCAGAAGTAGTCGTGTGGGTGCAGCAGTAGTTGTGTGGATGTAGAAGTAGTTGTGTGGATGCAGCAGTAGTTGTATGGATGCAGCAGTAGTTGTGGATATAGAGGAAGTTGTGTGGAGGCAGCAGTAGTTGTCTAGAATGCAGCAGTAGTTGTATGGAAGCAGCGGTAGTTGTGTGGAGGCAGAAGTAGTTGTGTGGATGCAGCAGTAGTTGTATGGATGCAGCATTAGTTGTGGATACAGAAGTAGTTGTGTGGATGCAGCAGTAGTTGTCTAGAATGCAGCAGTAGTTGTGTGGATGCAGCAGTAGTTGTGTGGATGCAGAAGTAGTTATGTGGGTGCAGCTGTAGTTGTGTGCATGTAGCAGTAGTTGTGTGGATGCAGCAGTAGTTGTGTGGATACAGCAGTAGTTGTTTAGAATGCAGCAGAAGTTGTGTGGATGCAGCAGTAGTTGTATGGATGCAGCAGTAGTTGTGGATATAGAGGTAGTTGTGTGGATGCAGCAGTAGTTGTGTGGATGCAGCAGTAGTTGTGGATGTAGTAGTAGTCGTATGGATGCAGCGGTAGTTGTGCGGATGCAACAGTAGTTGTGTGGATGCAGCCGTAGTTGTGGATGCAGAAATAGTTGTGTGGGTGCAGCAGTAGTTGTCTAGAATGCAGCAGTAGTTGTGTGGAAGTAGCGGTAGTTGTGTGGATGCAGAAGTAGTGGTGTGGGTGCATCAGTAGTTGTGTGGATGTAGCAGTAGTTGTGTGGATGTAGAAGTAGTTGTGTGGATGCAGCGGTAGTTGTGTGGGTGCAGCGGTAGTTGTGTGGATGCAGCAGTAGTTGTGTGGGTGCAGCGGTAGTTGTGTGGATGCAGCAGTAGATGCATGGATCCAGCAGTAGTTGTGTGGATGCAGTGGTGGTTGTGTGGATGCAGCAGTAGTTGTATGGATGCAGCAGTAGTTGTGGATACAGAAGTAGTTGTGTGGATGCAGCAGTAGTTGTCTAGAATGCAGCAGTAGTTGTGTGGAAGAACCGTTGTTTGTGTGGATGCAGAAGTAGTCGTGTGGGTGCAGCAGTAGTTGTGTGGATGTAGCAGTAGTTGTGTGGATGCAGCAGTAGTTGTATGGATGCAGCAGTAGTTGTGGATATAGAGGTAGTTGTGTGGACACAGCAGTAGTTGTCTAGAATGCAGCAGTAGTTGTGTGGAAGCAGCGGTAGTTGTGTGGATGCAGAAATAGTTGTGTGGGTGCATCAGTAGTTGTGTGGATGTAGCAGTAGTTGTGTGGATGCAGCGGTAGTTGTGTGGATGTAGCAGTAGTTGTGTGGATACAGCAGTAGTTGTGTGGGAGCGGTGGTAGTTGTGTGGGTGCAGCGGTAGTTGTGTGGATGCAGCATTAGTTGTGGATGCAGAAGTAGTTGTGTGGATGCAGCAGTAGTTGTCTAGAATGCAGCAGTAGTTGTGTGGAAGCAGCAGTAGTTGTGTGGATGCAGAAGTAGTTGTGTGGGTGCAGCAGTAGTTGTGTGGATGTAGCAGTAGTTGTGTGGATGCAGTAGTAGTTGTGTGGATGCAGCGGTAGTTGTGTGGATGTAGCAGTAGTTGTGTGGATACAGCGGTAGTTGTGTGGATGCAGCAGTAGATGCATGGATCCAGCAGTAGTTGTGTGGATGCAGTGGTAGTTATGTGGATGCAGCAGTAGTTGTATGGATGCAGCAGTAGTTGTAGATACAGAAGTAGTTGTGTGGATGCAGCAGTAGTTGTCTAGGATGCAGCAGTAGTTGTGTGAAAGCAGCGGTAGTTGTGTGGATGCAGAAGTAGTCGTGTAGGTGCAGCAGTAGTTGTGTGGATGTAGCAGTAGTTGTGTGGATGCAGCAGTAGTTGTATGGATGCAGCAGTAGTTGGGGATATAGAGGTAGTTGTGTGGACGCAGCAGTAGTTGTCTAGAATGCAGCAGTAGTTGTGTGGAAGCAGCGGTAGTTGTGTGGATGCAGAAGTAGTTGTGTGGATGTAGCAGTAGTTGTGTGGATACAGCAGTAGTTGTGTGGGTGCAGCGGTAGTTGTGTGGGTGCAGCAGTAGTTGTGTGGGTGCAGCGGTAGTTGTGTGGATGCAGCAGTAGTTGTGTGGGTGCAGCGGTAGTTGTGTGGGTGCAGCAGTAGGTGCATGGATACAGAAGTAGTTGTGTGTATGCAGCAGTAGTTGTCTAGAATGCAGCAGTAGTTGTGGATATAGAGGTAGTTGTGTGGATGCAGCAGTAGTTGTGTGGATGCAGCAGTAGTTGTGGATGAAGTAGTAGTCGTATGGATGCAGCGGTAGTTGTGCGGGTGCAACAGTAGTTGTGTGGATGCAGCAGTAGTTGTGGATGCAGCAGTAGTTGTGGATATAGAGTTAGTTGTGTGGATGCAGCAGTAGTTGTGTGGATGCAGCAGTAGTGGTGGATGTAGTAGTAGTCGTATGGATGCAGCGGTAGTTGTGCGGGTGCAACAGTAGTTGTGTGGATGCAGCAGTAGTTGTGGATGCAGAAATAGTTGTGTGGATGCAGCAGCAGTTGTGTGGATGCAGCGGTAGTTGTGTGGATGCAGCAGTAGTTGTGGATATAGAGGTAGTTGTGTGGGTGCAGCAGTAGTTGTCTAGAATGCGGCAGTAGTTGTGGATATAGAGGTAGTTGTGTGGATGCAGCAGTAGTTGTGTGGATGCAGCAGTAGTTGTGGATGTAGTAATAGTCGTATGGATGCAGCGGTAGTTGTGCGGGTGCAACAGTAGTTTTGTGGATACAGCAGTAGTTGTGGATGCAGAAATAGTTGTGTGGATGCAGCAGCAGTTGTGTGGATGCAGTGGTAGTTGTGTGGATGCAGCAGTAGTTGTGTGGATGCAGCGGTAGTTGTGCGGGTGCAACAGTAGTTGTGTGGATGCAGCAGTAGTTGTGGATGCAGAAATAGTTGTGTGGATGCAGCAGCAGTTGTGTGGATGCAGTGGTAGTTGTGTGGGTGCAGGGTAGTTGTGTGGGTGCAGCGGTAGTTGTGTGGGTGCAGCGGTAGTTGTGTGGATGTAGCAGTAGTTGTGTGGGTGCAGCGGTAGTTGTGTGGATGCAGCAGTAGATGCATGGATCCAGCAGTAGTTGTGTGGATGCAATGGTAGTTGTGTGGATGCAGCAGTAGTTGTATGGATGCAGCAGTAGTTGTGGATACAGAAGTTGTTGTGTGGATGCAGCAGTAGTTGTCTAGAATGCAGCAGTAGTTGTGTGGAAGCAGCGGTAGTTGTGTGGATGCAGAAGTAGTCGTGTGGGTGCATCAGTAGTTGTGTGGATGTAGCAGTAGTTGTGGATATAGAGGTAGTTGTGTGGAGGCAGCAGTAGTTGTCTAGAATGCAGCAGTAGTTGTGTGGATGCAGAAGTAGTTGTGTGGATGTAGCAGTAGTTGTGTGGATACAGCAGTAGTTGTGTGGGTGCAGCGGTAGTTGTGTGGGTGCAGCGGTAGTTGTGTGGGTGCAGCGGTAGTTGTGTGGGTGCAGCAGTAGATGCATGGATCCAGCAGTAGTTGTGTGGATGCAGTGGTAGTTGTGTGGATGCAGCAGTAGTTGTGGATACAGAAGTAGTTGTGTGGATGCAGCAGTAGTTGTCTAGAATGCAGCAGTAGTTGTGTGGAAGCAGCAGTAGTTGTGTGGATGCAGAAGTAGTTGTGTGGGTGCAGCAGTAGTTGTGTGGATACAGCAGTAGTTGTCTAGAATGCAGCAGTAGTTGTGTGGATGCAGCAGTAGTTGTATGGATGCAGTAGTAGTTGTGGATATAGAGGTAGTTGTGTGGATGCAGCAGTAGTTGTGGATGTAGTAGTAGCCGTATGGATGCAGCAGTAGTTGTATGGATGCAGCAGTAGTTGTGGATATAGAGGTAGTTGTGTGGGAGCAGCAGTAGTTGTCTAGAACGCAGCAGTAGTTGTGTGGATGCAGTGGTAGTTGTGTGGATGCAGAAGTAGTGGTGTGGGTGCATCAGTAGTTGTGTGGATGTAGCAGTAGTTGTGTGGATGTAGCAGTAGTTGTGTGGATGCAGCGGTAGTTGTGTGGGTGCAGCGGTAGTTGTGTGGATGCAGCAGTAGTTGTGTGGGTGCAGCGGTAGTTGTGTGGATGCAGCAGTAGATGAATGGATCCTGCAGTAGTTGTATGGATGCAGCAGTAGTTGTGGATATAGAGGTAGTTGTGTGGGTGCAGCAGTAGTTGTGTGGATGTAGCAGTAGTTGTGTGGATGCAGCAGTAGTTGTATGGATGCAGCAGTAGTTGTGGATATAGAGGTAGTTGTGTGGACGCAGCAGTAGTTGACTAGAATGCAGCAGTAGTTGTGTGGAAGCAGCGGTAGTTGTGTGGATGCAGAAATAGTTGTGTGGGTGCAACAGTAGTTGTGTGGATGTAGCAGTAGTTGTGTGGATGCAGCGGTAGTTGTGTGGATGTAGCAGTAGTTGTGTGGATACAGCAGTAGTTGTGTGGGTGCAGTGGTAGTTGTGTGGGTGCAGCGGTAGTTGTGTGGATGCAGTGGTAGTTGTGTGGATGCAGCAGTAGTTGTGTGGATGCAGCAGTAGTTGTGTGGGTGCAGCGGTAGTTGTGTGGATGCAGCAGTAGTTGTGTGGGTGCAGCGGTAGTTGTGTGGGTGCAGCAGTAGGTGCATGGATACAGAAGTAGTTGTGTGTATGCAGCAGTAGTTGTCTAGAATGCAGCAGTAGTTGTGGATATAGAGGTAGTTGTGTGGATGCAGCAGTAGTTGTGTGGATGCAGCAGTAGTTGTGGATGTAGTAGTAGTCGTATGGATGCAGCGGTAGTTGTGCGGGTGCAACAGTAGTTGTGTGGATGCAGCAGTAGTTGTGGATGCAGCAGTAGTTGTGGATATAGAGTTAGTTGTGTGGATGCAGCAGTAGTTGTGTGGATGCAGCAGTAGTGGTGGATGTAGTAGTAGTCGTATGGATGCAGCGGTAGTTGTGCGGGTGCAACAGTAGTTGTGTGGATGCAGCAGTAGTTGTGGATGCAGAAATAGTTGTGTGGATGCAGCAGCAGTTGTGTGGATGCAGCGGTAGTTGTGTGGATCCAGCAGTAGTTGTGGATATAGAGGTAGTTGTGTGGGTGCAGCAGTAGTTGTCTAGAATGCGGCAGTAGTTGTGGATATAGAGGTAGTTGTGTGGATGCAGCAGTAGTTGTGTGGATGCAGCAGTAGTTGTGGATGTAGTAGTAGTCGTATGGATGCAGCGGTAGTTGTGCGGGTGCAACAGTAGTTGTGTGGATGCAGCAGTAGTTGTGGATGCAGAAATAGTTGTGTGGATGAAGCATCAGTTGTGTGGATGCAGTGGTAGTTGTGTGGATGCAGCAGTAGTTGTGTGGATGTAGTAGTAGTTGTGTGGATGTAGCAGTAGTTGTGTGGATACAGCAGTAGTTGTGTGGGTGCAGGGTAGTTGTGTGGGTGCAGCGGTAGTTGTGTGGGTGCAGCGGTAGTTGTGTGGATGTAGCAGTAGTTGTGTGGGTGCAGCGGTAGTTGTGTGGATGCAGCAGTAGATGCATGGATCCAGCAGTAGTTGTGTGGATGCAATGGTAGTTGTGTGGATGCAGCAGTAGTTGTATGGATGCAGCAGTAGTTGTGGATACAGAAGTTGTTGTGTGGATGCAGCAGTAGTTGTCTAGAATGCAGCAGTAGTTGTGTGGAAGCAGCGGTAGTTGTGTGGATGCAGAAGTAGTCGTGTGGGTGCATCAGTAGTTGTGTGGATGTAGCAGTAGTTGTGGATATAGAGGTAGTTGTGTGGAGGCAGCAGTAGTTGTCTAGAATGCAGCAGTAGTTGTGTGGATGCAGAAGTAGTTGTGTGGATGTAGCAGTAGTTGTGTGGATACAGCAGTAGTTGTGTGGGTGCAGCGGTAGTTGTGTGGGTGCAGCGGTAGTTGTGTGGGTGCAGCGGTAGTTGTGTGGGTGCAGCAGTAGATGCATGGATCCAGCAGTAGTTGTGTGGATGCAGTGGTAGTTGTGTGGATGCAGCAGTAGTTGTGGATACAGAAGTAGTTGTGTGGATGCAGCAGTAGTTGTCTAGAATGCAGCAGTAGTTGTGTGGAAGCAGCAGTAGTTGTGTGGATGCAGAAGTAGTTGTGTGGGTGCAGCAGTAGTTGTGTGGATACAGCAGTAGTTGTCTAGAATGCAGCAGTAGTTGTGTGGATGCAGCAGTAGTTGTATGGATGCAGTAGTAGTTGTGGATATAGAGGTAGTTGTGTGGATGCAGCAGTAGTTGTATGGATGCAGCAGTAGTTGTGGATATAGAGGTAGTTGTGTGGGAGCAGCAGTAGTTGTCTAGAACGCAGCAGTAGTTGTGTGGATGCAGTGGTAGTTGTGTGGATGCAGAAGTAGTGGTGTGGGTGCATCAGTAGTTGTGTGGATGTAGCAGTAGTTGTGTGGATGTAGCAGTAGTTGTGTGGATGCAGCGGTAGTTGTGTGGGTGCAGCGGTAGTTGTGTGGATGCAGCAGTAGTTGTGTGGGTGCAGCGGTAGTTGTGTGGATGCAGCAGTAGATGCATGGATCCAGCAGTAGTTGTATGGATGCAGCAGTAGTTGTGGATATAGAGGTAGTTGTGTGGGTGCAGCAGTAGTTGTGTGGATGTAGCAGTAGTTGTGTGGATGCAGCAGTAGTTGTATGGATGCAGCAGTAGTTGTGGATATAGAGGTAGTTGTGTGGACGCAGCAGTAGTTGTCTAGAATGCAGCAGTAGTTGTGTGGAAGCAGCGGTAGTTGTGTGGATGCAGAAATAGTTGTGTGGGTGCATCAGTAGTTGTGTGGATGTAGCAGTAGTTGTGTGGATGCAGCGGTAGTTGTGTGGATGTAGCAGTAGTTATGTGGATACAGCAGTAGTTGTGTGGGTGCAGTGGTAGTTGTGTGGGTGCAGCGGTAGTTGTGTGGATGCAGTGGTAGTTGTGTGGATGCAGCAGTAGTTGTGTGGATACAGCATTAGTTGTGGATACAGAAGTAGTTGTGTGGATGCAGCAGTAGTTGTCTAGAATGCAGCAGTAGTTGTGTGGAAGCAGCAGTAGTTGTGTGGATGCAGAAGTAGTTGTGTGGGTGCAGCATTTGTTGTGTGGATGTAGCAGTAGTTGTGTGGATGCAGAAGTAGTTGTGTGGATGTAGCAGTAGTTGTGTGGATACAGCAGTAGTTGTGTGGGTGCAGCGGTAGTTGTGTGGGTGCAGCGGTAGTTGTGTGGGTGCAGCGGTAGTTGTGTGGGTGCAGCAGTAGATGCATGGATCCAGCAGTAGTTGTGTGGATGCAGTGGTAGTTGTGTGGATGCAGCAGTAGTTGTGGATACAGAAGTAGTTGTGTGGATGCAGCAGTAGTTGTCTAGAATGCAGCAGTAGTTGTATGGAAGCAGCAGTAGTTGTGTGGATGCAGAAGTAGTTGTGTGGGTGCAGCAGTAGTTGTGTGGATACAGCAGTAGTTGTCTAGAATGCAGCAGTAGTTGTGTGGATGCAGCAGTAGTTGTATGGATGCAGTAGTAGTTGTGGATATAGAGGTAGTTGTGTGGATGCAGCAGTAGTTGTGGATGTAGTAGTAGCCGTATGGATGCAGCAGTAGTTGTATGGATGCAGCAGTAGTTGTGGATATAGAGGTAGTTGTGTGGGAGCAGCAGTAGTTGTCTAGAACGCAGCAGTAGTTGTGTGGATGCAGTGGTAGTTGTGTGGATGCAGAAGTAGTGGTGTGGGTGCATCAGTAGTTGTGTGGATGTAGCAGTAGTTGTGTGGATGTAGCAGTAGTTGTGTGGATGCAGCGGTAGTTTTGTGGGTGCAGCGGTAGTTGTGTGGATGCAGCAGTAGTTGTGTGGGTGCAGCGGTAGTTGTGTGGATGCAGCAGTAGATGCATGGATCCAGCAGTAGTTGTATGGATGCAGCAGTAGTTGTGGATATAGAGGTAGTTGTGTGGGTGCAGCAGTAGTTGTGTGGATGTAGCAGTAGTTGTGTGGATGCAGCAGTAGTTGTATGGATGCAGCAGTAGTTGTGGATATAGAGGTAGTTGTGTGGGTGCAGCAGTAGTTGTCTAGAATGCAGCAGTAGTTCTGTGGAAGCAGCGGTAGTTGTGTGGATGCAGAAATAGTTGTGTGGGTGCATCAGTAGTTGTGTGGATGTAGCAGTAGTTGTGTGGATGCAGCGGTAGTTGTGTGGATGTAGCAGTAGTTGTGTGGATACAGCAGTAGTTGTGTGGGTGCAGTGGTAGTTGTGTGGGTGCAGCGGTAGTTGTGTGGATGCAGTGGTAGTTGTGTGGATGAAGCAGTAGTTGTGTGGATGCAGCATTAGTTGTGGATACAGAAGTAGTTGTGTGGATGCAGCAGTAGTTTTCTAGAATGCAGCAGTAGTTGTGTGGAAGCAGCAGTAGTTGTGTGGATGCAGAAGTAGTTGTGTGGGTGCAGCATTAGTTGTGTGGATGTAGCAGTAGTTGTGTGGATGCATTAGTAGTTGTGTGGATGCAGCGGTAGTTGTGTGGATGTAGCAGTAGTTGTGTGGATACAGCGGTAGTTGTGTGGATGCAGCAGTAGATGCATGGATCCAGCAGTAGTTGTGTGGATGCAGTGGAAGTTGTGTGGATGCAGCAGTAGTTGTATGGATGCAGCAGTAGTTGTGGATACAGAAGTAGTTGTGTGGGTGCAGCAGTAGTTGTATGGATGCAGCAGTAGTTGTGGATACAGAAGTTGTTGTGTGGATGCAGCAGTAGTTGTCTAGAATGCAGCAGTAGTTGTGTGGAAGCAGCGGTAGTTGTGTGGATGCAGAAGTAGTCGTGTGGGTGCATCAGTAGTTGTGTGGATGTAGCAGTAGTTGTGGATATAGAGGTAGTTGTGTGGAGGCAGCAGTAGTTGTCTAGAATGCAGCAGTAGTTGTGTGGATGCAGAAGTAGTTGTGTGGATGTAGCAGTAGTTGTGTGGATACAGCAGTAGTTGTGTGGGTGCAGCGGTAGTTGTGTGGGTGCAGCGGTAGTTGTGTGGGTGCAGCGGTAGTTGTGTGGGTGCAGCAGTAGATGCATGGATCCAGCAGTAGTTGTGTGGATGCAGTGGTAGTTGTGTGGATGCAGCAGTAGTTGTGGATACAGAAGTAGTTGTGTGGATGCAGCAGTAGTTGTCTAGAATGCAGCAGTAGTTGTGTGGAAGCAGCAGTAGTTGTGTGGATGCAGAAGTAGTTGTGTGGGTGCAGCAGTAGTTGTGTGGATACAGCAGTAGTTGTCTAGAATGCAGCAGTAGTTGTGTGGATGCAGCAGTAGTTGTATGGATGCAGTAGTAGTTGTGGATATAGAGGTAGTTGTGTGGATGCAGCAGTAGTTGTGGATGTAGTAGTAGCCGTATGGATGCAGCAGTAGTTGTATGGATGCAGCAGTAGTTGTGGATATAGAGGTAGTTGTGTGGGAGCAGCAGTAGTTGTCTAGAACGCAGCAGTAGTTGTGTGGATGCAGTGGTAGTTGTGTGGATGCAGAAGTAGTGGTGTGGGTGCATCAGTAGTTGTGTGGATGTAGCAGTAGTTGTGTGGATGTAGCAGTAGTTGTGTGGATGCAGCGGTAGTTGTGTGGGTGCAGCGGTAGTTGTGTGGATGCAGCAGTAGTTGTGTGGGTGCAGCGGTAGTTATGTGGATGCAGCAGTAGATGCATGGATCCAGCAGTAGTTGTATGGATGCAGCAGTAGTTGTGGATATAGAGGTAGTTGTGTGGGTGCAGCAGTAGTTGTGTGGATGTAGCAGTAGTTGTGTGGATGCAGCAGTAGTTGTATGGATGCAGCAGTAGTTGTGGATATAGAGGTAGTTGTGTGGACGCAGCAGTAGTTGTCTAGAATGCAGCAGTAGTTGTGTGGAAGCAGCGGTAGTTGTGTGAATGCAGAAATAGTTGTGTGGGTGCATCAGTAGTTGTGTGGATGTAGCAGTAGTTGTGTGGATGCAGCGGTAGTTGTGTGGATGTAGCAGTAGTTGTGTGGATACAGCAGTAGTTGTGTGGGTGCAGTGGTAGTTGTGTGGGTGCAGCGGTAGTTGTGTGGATGCAGTGGTAGTTGTGTGGATGCAGCAGTAGTTGTGTGGATGCAGCATTAGTTGTGGATACAGAAGTAGTTGTGTGGATGCAGCAGTAGTTGTCTAGAATGCAGCAGTAGTTGTGTGGAAGCAGCAGTAGTTGTGTGGATGCAGAAGTAGTTGTGTGGGTGCAGCAGTAGTTGTGTGGATGTAGCAGTAGTTGTGTGGATGCATTAGTAGTTGTGTGGATGCAGCGGTAGTTGTGTGGATATAGAAGTAGTTGTGTGGATACAGCGGTAGTTGTGTGGATGCAGCAGTAGATGCATGGATCCAGCAGTAGTTGTGTGGATGCAGTGGTAGTTGTGTGGATGCAGCAGTAGTTGTATGGATGCAGCAGTAGTTGTGGATACAGAAGTAGTTGTGTGGATGCAGCAGTAGTTGGCTAGAATGCAGCAGTAGTTGTGTGGAAGCAGCGTTAGTTGTGTGGATGCAGAAGTAGTCGTGTGGGTGCAGCAGTAGTTGTGTGGATGTAGCAGTAGTTGTTTGGATGCAGCAGTAGTTGTGGATGTAGTAGTAGTCGTATGGATGCAGCGGTAGTTGTGCGGGTGCAACAGTAGTTGTGTGGATGCAGCAGTAGTTGTGGATGCAGAAATAGTTGTGTGGATGCAGCAGCAGTTGTGTGGATGCAGTGGTAGTTGTGTGGGTGCAGCAGTAGTTGTCTAGAATGCAGCAGTAGTTGTGTGGAAGTAGCGGTAGTTGTGTGGATGCAGAAGTAGTTGTGTGGGTGCATCAGTAGTTGTGTGGATGTAGCAGTAGTTGTGTGGATGTAGCAGTAGTTGTGTGGATGCAGTAGTAGTTGTGTGGATGCAGCGGTAGTTGTGTGGATGTAGGAGTAGTTGTGTGGATACAGCGGTAGTTGTGTGGATACAGCAGTAGATGCATGGATCCAGCAGTAGTTGTGTGGATGCAGTGGTAGTTGTGTGGATGCAGCAGTAGTTGTATGGATGCAGCAGTAGTTGTGGATACAGAAGTGGTTGTGTGGATGCAGCAGTAGTTGTCTAGAATGCAGCAGTAGTTGTGTGGAAGCAGCGGTAGTTGTGTGGATGCAGAAGTAGTCGTGTGGGTGCAGCAGTAGTTGTGTGGATGTAGCAGTAGTTGTGTGGATGCAGCAGTAGTTGTGGATGTAGTAGTAGTCGTATGGATGCAGCGGTAGTTGTGCGGGTGCAACAGTAGTTGTGTGGATGTAGCAGTAGTTGTGTGGATACAGCAGTAGTTGTGTGGGTGCAGTGGTAGTTGTGTGGGTGCAGCGGTAGTTGTGTGGATGCAGTGGTAGTTGTGTGGATGCAGCAGTAGTTGTATGGATGCAGCATTAGTTGTGGATACAGAAGTAGTTGTGTGGATGCAGCTGTAGTTGTCTAGAATGCAGCAGTAGTTGTGTGGAAGCAGCAGTAGTTGTGTGGATGCAGAAGTAGTTGTGTGGGTGCAGCAGTAGTTGTGTGGATGTAGCAGTAGTTGTGTGGATGCAGTCGTAGTTGTGTGGATGCAGCGGTAGTTGTGTGGATGTAGCAGTAGTTGTGTGGATACAGCGGTAGTTGTGTGGATGCAGCAGTAGATGCATGGATCCAGCAGTAGTTGTGGATGCAGTGGTAGTTGTGTGGATGCAGCTGTAGTTGTATGGATGCAGCAGTAGTTGTGGATACAGAAGTAGTTGTGTGGATGCAGCAGTAGTTGTCTAGAATGCAGCAGTAGTTGTGTGGAAGCAGCGTTAGTTGTGTGGATGCAGAAGTAGTTGTGTGGGTGCAGCAGTAGTTGTGTGGATGTAGCAGTAGTTGTGTGGATGCAGCAGTAGTTGTGGATGTAGTAGTAGTCGTATGGATGCAGCGGTAGTTGTGCGGGTGCAACAGTAGTTGTGTGGATGCAGCAGTAGTTGTGGATGCAGAAATAGTTGTGTGGATGCAGCAGCAGTTGTGTGGATGCAGTGGTAGTTGTGTGGATGCAGCAGTAGTTGTATGGATGCAGCAGTAGTTGTGGATATAGAGGTAGTTGTGTGGGTGCAGCAGTAGTTGTCTAGAATGCAGCAGTAGTTGTGTGGAAGTAGCGGTAGTTGTGTGGATGCAGAAGTAGTTGTGTGGGTGCAGCAGTAGTTGTGTGGATGTAGCAGTAATTGTGTGGATGCAGCAGTAGTTGTGTGGATACAGCAGTAGTTGTCTAGAATGCAGAAGTAGTAGTGTGGGTGCAGCAGTAGTTGTGTGGATGCAGCAGTAGTTGTGGATATAGAGGTAGTTGTGTGGATGCAGCAGTAGTTGTCTAGAATGCAGCAGTAGTTGTGTGGAAGTAGCGGTAGTTGTGTAGATGTAGCAGTAGTTGTGTGGGTGCAGCGGTAGTTGTGTGGATGCAGCAGTAGATGCATGGATCCAGCAGTAGTTGTGTGGATGCAGTGGTAGTTGTGTGGATGCAGCAGTAGTTGTATGGATGCAGCAGTAGTTGTCTAGAATGCAGCAGTAGTTGTGTGGAAGCAGCAGTAGTTGTGTGGATGCAGAAGTAGTTGTGTGGGTGCAGCAGTAGTTGTTTGGATGTAGCAGTAATTGTGTGGATGCAGCAGTAGTTGTGTGGATACAGCAGTAGTTGTCTAGAATGCAGCAGTAGTTGTGTGGATGCAGCAGTAGTTGTATGGATGCAGCAGTAGTTGTGGATGTAGTAGTAGTCGTATGGATGCAGCGGTAGTTGTGCGGATGCAACAGTATTTGTTTGGATGCAGCAGTAGTTGTGGATGCAGAAATAGTTGTGTGGATGCAGCAGCAGTTGTGTGGATGCAGTGGTAGTTGTGTGGATGCAGCAGTAGTTGTATGGATGCAGCAGTAGTTGTGGATGTAGAGGTAGTTGTGTGGGTGCAGCAGTAGTTGTCTAGAATGCAGCAGTAGTTGTGTGGAAGTAGCGGTAGTTGTGTGGATGCAGAAGTATTGGTGTGGGTTCATCAGTAGTTGTGTGGATGTAGCAGTAGTTGTGTGGATGTAGCAGTAGTAGTGTGGATGCAGCGGTAGTTGTTTGGGTGCAGCGGTAGTTGTGTGGATGCAGCAGTAGTTGTGTGGGTGCAGTAGTAGTTGAGTGGATGCAGCAGTAGTTGTATGGATGCAGCAGTAGTTGTGGATACAGAAGTAGTTGTGTGGATGCAGCAGTAGTTGTCTAGAATGCAGCAGTAGTTGCGTGGAAGCAGCGGTAGTTGCGTGGATGCAGAAGTAGTCGTGTGGGTGCAGCAGTAGTTGTGTGGTTGTAGCAGTAGTTGTGTGGATGTAGCAGTAGTAGTGTGGATGCAGCGGTAGTTGTTTGGGTGCAGCGGTAGTTGTGTGGATGCAGCAGTAGTTGTGTGGGTGCAGCGGTAGTTGTGTGGATGCAGCAGTAGTTGTCTAGAATGCAGCAGTAGTTGCGTGGAAGCAGCGGTAGTTGCGTGGATGCAGAAGTAGTCGTGTGGCTGCAGCAGTAGTTGTGTGGTTGTAGCAGTAGTTGTGTGGATGTAGCAGTAGTAGTGTGGATGCAGCGGTAGTTGTTTGGGTGCAGCAGTAGTTGTGTGGATGCAGAAGTAGTTGTGTGGGTGCAGCAGTAGTTGTGTGGATGTAGCAGTAATTGTGTGGATGCAGCAGTAGTTGTGTGGATACAGCAGTAGTTGTCTAGAATGCAGCAGTAGTTGTGTGGATGCAGCAGTAGTTGTATGGATGCAGCAGTAGTTGTGGATGTAGTAGTAGTCGTATGGATGCAGCGGTAGTTGTGCGGATGCAACAGTATTTGTTTGGATGCAGCAGTAGTTGTGGATGCAGAAATAGTTGTGTGGATGCAGCAGCAGTTGTGTGGATGCAGTGGTAGTTGTGTGGATGCAGCAGTAGTTGTATGGATGCAGCAGTAGTTGTGGATGTAGAGGTAGTTGTGTGGGTGCAGCAGTAGTTGTCTAGAATGCAGCAGTAGTTGTGTGGAAGCAGCGTTAGTTGTGTGGATGCAGAAGTAGTCGTGTGGGTGCAGCAGTAGTTGTGTGGATGTAGCAGTAGTTGTTTGGATGCAGCAGTAGTTGTGGATGTAGTAGTAGTCGTATGGATGCAGCGGTAGTTGTGCGGGTGCAACAGTAGTTGTGTGGATGCAGCAGTAGTTGTGGATGCAGAAATAGTTGTGTGGATGCAGCAGCAGTTGTGTGGATGCAGTGGTAGTTGTGTGGGTGCAGCAGTAGTTGTCTAGAATGCAGCAGTAGTTGTGTGGAAGTAGCGGTAGTTGTGTGGATGCAGAAGTAGTTGTGTGGGTGCATCAGTAGTTGTGTGGATGTAGCAGTAGTTGTGTGGATGTAGCAGTAGTTGTGTGGATGCAGTAGTAGT
Source organism: Lampris megalopsis (assembly GCA_022114975.2). Taxonomy (NCBI): domain Eukaryota; kingdom Metazoa; phylum Chordata; class Actinopteri; order Lampriformes; family Lampridae; genus Lampris; species Lampris megalopsis. Next base: position 3,205,686 of record JAJHIY020000428.1, on the reverse strand, counting down.
TGTGTGGATGCAGCGGTAGTTGTGTGGATGTAGGAGTAGTTGTGTGGATACAGCGGTAGTTGTGTGGATACAGCAGTAGATGCATGGATCCAGCAGTAGTTGTGTGGATGCAGTGGTAGTTGTGTGGATGCAGCAGTAGTTGTATGGATGCAGCAGTAGTTGTGGATACAGAAGTGGTTGTGTGGATGCAGCAGTAGTTGTCTAGAATGCAGCAGTAGTTGTGTGGAAGCAGCGGTAGTTGTGTGGATGCAGAAGTAGTCGTGTGGGTGCAGCAGTAGTTGTGTGGATGTAGCAGTAGTTGTGTGGATGCAGCAGTAGTTGTGGATGTAGTAGTAGTCGTATGGATGCAGCGGTAGTTGTGCGGGTGCAACAGTAGTTGTGTGGATGTAGCAGTAGTTGTGTGGATACAGCAGTAGTTGTGTGGGTGCAGTGGTAGTTGTGTGGGTGCAGCGGTAGTTGTGTGGATGCAGTGGTAGTTGTGTGGATGCAGCAGTAGTTGTATGGATGCAGCATTAGTTGTGGATACAGAAGTAGTTGTGTGGATGCAGCTGTAGTTGTCTAGAATGCAGCAGTAGTTGTGTGGAAGCAGCAGTAGTTGTGTGGATGCAGAAGTAGTTGTGTGGGTGCAGCAGTAGTTGTGTGGATGTAGCAGTAGTTGTGTGGATGCAGTCGTAGTTGTGTGGATGCAGCGGTAGTTGTGTGGATGTAGCAGTAGTTGTGTGGATACAGCGGTAGTTGTGTGGATGCAGCAGTAGATGCATGGATCCAGCAGTAGTTGTGGATGCAGTGGTAGTTGTGTGGATGCAGCTGTAGTTGTATGGATGCAGCAGTAGTTGTGGATACAGAAGTAGTTGTGTGGATGCAGCAGTAGTTGTCTAGAATGCAGCAGTAGTTGTGTGGAAGCAGCGTTAGTTGTGTGGATGCAGAAGTAGTTGTGTGGGTGCAGCAGTAGTTGTGTGGATGTAGCAGTAGTTGTGTGGATGCAGCAGTAGTTGTGGATGTAGTAGTAGTCGTATGGATGCAGCGGTAGTTGTGCGGGTGCAACAGTAGTTGTGTGGATGCAGCAGTAGTTGTGGATGCAGAAATAGTTGTGTGGATGCAGCAGCAGTTGTGTGGATGCAGCAGTAGTTGTATGGATGCAGCAGTAGTTGTGGATATAGAGGTAGTTGTGTGGGTGCAGCAGTAGTTGTCTAGAATGCAGCAGTAGTTGTGTGGAAGTAGCGGTAGTTGTGTGGATGCAGAAGTAGTTGTGTGGGTGCAGCAGTAGTTGTGTGGATGTAGCAGTAATTGTGTGGATGCAGCAGTAGTTGTGTGGATACAGCAGTAGTTGTCTAGAATGCAGAAGTAGTAGTGTGGGTGCAGCAGTAGTTGTGTGGATGCAGCAGTAGTTGTGGATATAGAGGTAGTTGTGTGGATGCAGCAGTAGTTGTCTAGAATGCAGCAGTAGTTGTGTGGAAGTAGCGGTAGTTGTGTAGATGTAGCAGTAGTTGTGTGGGTGCAGCGGTAGTTGTGTGGATGCAGCAGTAGATGCATGGATCCAGCAGTAGTTGTGTGGATGCAGTGGTAGTTGTGTGGATGCAGCAGTAGTTGTATGGATGCAGCAGTAGTTGTCTAGAATGCAGCAGTAGTTGTGTGGAAGCAGCAGTAGTTGTGTGGATGCAGAAGTAGTTGTGTGGGTGCAGCAGTAGTTGTGTGGATGTAGCAGTAATTGTGTGGATGCAGCAGTAGTTGTGTGGATACAGCAGTAGTTGTCTAGAATGCAGCAGTAGTTGTGTGGATGCAGCAGTAGTTGTATGGATGCAGCAGTAGTTGTGGATGTAGTAGTAGTCGTATGGATGCAGCGGTAGTTGTGCGGATGGAACAGTATTTGTTTGGATGCAGCAGTAGTTGTGGATGCAGAAATAGTTGTGTGGATGCAGCAGCAGTTGTGTGGATGCAGTGGTAGTTGTGTGGATGCAGCAGTAGTTGTATGGATGCAGCAGTAGTTGTGGATGTAGAGGTAGTTGTGTGGGTGCAGCAGTAGTTGTCTAGAATGCAGCAGTAGTTGTGTGGAAGTAGCGGTAGTTGTGTGGATGCAGAAGTATTGGTGTGGGTTCATCAGTAGTTGTGTGGATGTAGCAGTAGTTGTGTGGATGTAGCAGTAGTAGTGTGGATGCAGCGGTAGTTGTTTGGGTGCAGCGGTAGTTGTGTGGATGCAGCAGTAGTTGTGTGGGTGCAGTAGTAGTTGAGTGGATGCAGCAGTAGTTGTATGGATGCAGCAGTAGTTGTGGATACAGAAGTAGTTGTGTGGATGCAGCAGTAGTTGTCTAGAATGCAGCAGTAGTTGCGTGGAAGCAGCGGTAGTTGCGTGGATGCAGAAGTAGTCGTGTGGGTGCAGCAGTAGTTGTGTGGTTGTAGCAGTAGTTGTGTGGATGTAGCAGTAGTAGTGTGGATGCAGCGGTAGTTGTTTGGGTGCAGCGGTAGTTGTGTGGATGCAGCAGTAGTTGTGTGGGTGCAGCGGTAGTTGTGTGGATGCAGCAGTAGTTGTCTAGAATGCAGCAGTAGTTGCGTGGAAGCAGCGGTAGTTGCGTGGATGCAGAAGTAGTCGTGTGGCTGCAGCAGTAGTTGTGTGGTTGTAGCAGTAGTTGTGTGGATGTAGCAGTAGTAGTGTGGATGCAGCGGTAGTTGTTTGGGTGCAGCAGTAGTTGTGTGGATGCAGAAGTAGTTGTGTGGGTGCAGCAGTAGTTGTGTGGATGTAGCAGTAATTGTGTGGATGCAGCAGTAGTTGTGTGGATACAGCAGTAGTTGTCTAGAATGCAGCAGTAGTTGTGTGGATGCAGCAGTAGTTGTATGGATGCAGCAGTAGTTGTGGATGTAGTAGTAGTCGTATGGATGCAGCGGTAGTTGTGCGGATGCAACAGTATTTGTTTGGATGCAGCAGTAGTTGTGGATGCAGAAATAGTTGTGTGGATGCAGCAGCAGTTGTGTGGATGCAGTGGTAGTTGTGTGGATGCAGCAGTAGTTGTATGGATGCAGCAGTAGTTGTGGATGTAGAGGTAGTTGTGTGGGTGCAGCAGTAGTTGTCTAGAATGCAGCAGTAGTTGTGTGGAAGTAGCGGTAGTTGTGTGGATGCAGAAGTATTGGTGTGGGTTCATCAGTAGTTGTGTGGATGTAGCAGTAGTTGTGTGGATGTAGCAGTAGTAGTGTGGATGCAGCGGTAGTTGTTTGGGTGCAGCGGTAGTTGTGTGGATGCAGCAGTAGTTGTGTGGGTGCAGTGGTAGTTGAGTGGATGCAGCAGTAGTTGTATGGATGCAGCAGTAGTTGTGGATACAGAAGTAGTTGTGTGGATGCAGCAGTAGTTGTCTAGAATGCAGCAGTAGTTGCGTGGAAGCAGCGGTAGTTGCGTGGATGCAGAAGTAGTCGTGTGGGTGCAGCAGTAGTTGTGTGGTTGTAGCAGTAGTTGTGTGGATGTAGCAGTAGTAGTGTGGATGCAGCGGTAGTTGTTTGGGTGCAGCGGTAGTTGTGTGGATGCAGCAGTAGTTGTGTGGGTGCAGCGGTAGTTGTGTGGATGCAGCAGTAGATGCCTGGATACAGCAGTAGTTGTGTGGATGCAGTGGTGGTTGTGTGGATGCAGCGGTAGTTGTGTGGATGCAGCAGTAGATGCATGGATCCAGCAGTAGTTGTGTGGATGCAGTGGTATTTGTGTGGATGCAGTGGTATTTGTGTGGATGCAGCAATAGTTGTATGGATGCAGCAGTAGTTGTGGATACAGAAGTAGTTGTGTGGATGCAGCAGTAGTTGTCTAGAATGCAGCAGTAGTTGCGTGGAAGCAGCGGTAGTTGCGTGGATGCAGAAGTAGTCGTGTGGGTGCAGCAGTAGTTGTGTGGTTGTATCAGTAGTTGTGTGGATGCAGCAGTAGTTGTATGGATGCAGCAGTAGTTGGGGATATAGAGGTAGTTGTGTGGACGCAGCAGTAGTTGTCTAGAATGCAGCAGTAGTTGTTTGGAAGCAGCGGTAGTTGTGTGGATGCAGAAGTAGTTGTTTGGATGTAGCAGTAGCTGTGTGGATACAGCAGTAGTTGTGTGGGTGCAGCGGTAGTTGTGTGGGTGTAGAAGTAGTTGTGTGGATGCAGCAGTAGTTGTATGGATGCAGCAGTAGTTGTGGATATAGAGGTAGTTGTGTGGACGCAGCAGTAGTTGTCTAGAATGCAGCAGTAGTTGTGTGGAAGCAGCGGTAGTTGTGTGGATGCAGAAGTAGTTGTGTGGATGTAGCAGTAGTTGTGTGGATACAGCAGTAGTTGTGTGGGTGCAGTGGTAGTTGTGTGGGTGCAGCGGTAGTTGTGTGGGTGCAGCGGTAGTTGTGTGGGTGAAGCAGTAGATGCATGGATACAGCAGTAGTTGTGTGGATGCAGTGGTAGTTGTGTGGATGCAGCAGTAGTTGTATGGATGCAGCATTAGTTGTGGATACAGAAGTAGTTGTGTGGATGCAGCAGTAGTTGTCTAGAATGCAGCAGTAGTTGTGTGGATGCAGCAGTAGTTGTGTGGATGCAGAAGTAGTTGTGTGGGTGCAGCAGTAGTTGTGTGGATGTAGCAGTAGTTGTGTGGATGCAGCAGTAGTTGTGTGGATACAGCAGTAGTTGTCTAGAATGCAGCAGTAGTTGTGTGGATACAGCAGTAGTTGTATGGATGCAGCAGTAGTTGGGGATATAGAGGTAGTTGTGTGGACGCAGCAGTAGTTGTCTAGAATGCAGCAGTAGTTGTGTGGAAGCAGCGGTAGTTGTGTGGATGCAGAAGTAGTTGTGTGGATGTAGCAGTAGCTGTGTGGATACAGCAGTAGTTGTGTGGGTGCAGCGGTAGTTGTGTGGGTGTAGAAGTAGTTGTGTGGATGCAGCAGTAGTTGTATGGATGCAGCAGTAGTTGTGGATATAGAGGTAGTTGTGTGGACGCAGCAGTAGTTGTCTAGAATGCAGCAGTAGTTGTGTGGAAGCAGCGGTAGTTGTGTGGATGCAGAAGTAGTTGTGTGGATGTAGCAGTAGTTGTGTGGATACAGCAGTAGGTGTGTGGGTGCAGCGGTAGTTGTGTGGGTGCAGCGGTAGTTGTGTGGGTGCAGCGGTAGTTGTGTGGGTGAAGCAGTAGATGCATGGATACAGCAGTAGTTGTGTGGATGCAGTGGTAGTTGTGTGGATGCAGCAGTAGTTGTATGGATGCAGCATTAGTTGTGGATACAGAAGTAGTTGTGTGGATGCAGCAGTAGTTGTCTAGAATGCAGCAGTAGTTGTGTGGATGCAGCAGTAGTTGTGTGGATGCAGAAGTAGTTGTGTGGGTGCAGCAGTAGTTGTGTGGATGTAGCAGTAGTTGTGTGGATGCAGCAGTAGTTGTGTGGATACAGCAGTAGTTGTCTAGAATGCAGCAGTAGTTGTGTGGATGCAGCAGTAGTTGTATGGATGCAGCAGTAGTTGTGGATATAGAGGTAGTTGTGTGGATGCAGCAGTAGTTGTGTGGATGCAGCAGTAGTTGTGGATGTAGTAGTAGTCGTATGGATGCAGCGGTAGTTGTGCGGATGCAACAGTAGTTGTGTGGAAGCAGCATTAGTTGTGGATACAGAAGTAGTTGTGTGGATGCAGCAGTAGTTGTGTAGGTGCAACGGTAGTTGTGTGGATGCAGTGGTGGTTGTGTGGATGCAGCAGTAGTTGTGTGGATGCAGCAGTAGTTGTCTAAAATGCAGCAATAGTTGTGTGGAAGCAGCGGTAGTTGTGTGGATGCAGAAGTAGTCGTGTGGGTGCAGCAGTAGTTGTTTGGATGTAGCAGTAGTTGTGTGGGTGCAGCAGTAGTTGTGTGGATGCAGCAGTAGTTTTGGATATAGAGGTAGTTGTGTGGACACAGCAGTAGTTGTCTAGAATGCAGCAGTAGTTGTGTGGAAGCAGCGGTAGTTGTGTGGATGCAGAAATAGTTGTGTGGGTGAATCAGTAGTTGTGTGGATGTAGCAGTAGTTGTGTGGATGCAGCGGTAGTTGTGTGGATGTAGCAGTAGTTGTGTGGATACAGCAGTAGTTGTGTGGGTGCAGTGGTAGTTGTGTGGGTGCAGCGGTAGTTGTGTGGGTGCAGCGGTAGTTGTGTGGGTGCAGCGGTAGTTGTGTGGGTGCAGCGGTAGTTGTTTGGATGCAGCAGCAGTAATGTGGATGCAGTGGTAGTTGTGTGGATGCAGCAGTAGTTGTATGGATGAAGCAGTAGTTGTGGATATAGAGGTAGTTGTGTGGGTGCAGCAGTAGTTGTCTAGAATGCAGCAGTAGTTGTGTGGAAGTAGCGGTAGTTGTGTGGATGCAGAAGTAGTTGTGTGGGTGCATCAGTAGTTGTGTGGATGTAGCAGTAGTTGTGTGGATGTAGCAGTAGTTGTGTGGATACAGCAGTAGTTGTGTGGGTGCAGCGGTAGTTGTTTGGGTGCAGCGGTAGTTGTGTGGGTGCAGCGGTAGTTGTGTGGATGTAGCAGTAGTTGTGTGGGTGCAGCAGTAGTTGTGTGGATGCAGCAGTAGATGCATGGATCCACCAGTAGTTGTGTGGATGCAGTGGTAGTTGTGTGGATGCAGCAGTAGTTGTATGGATGCAGCAGTAGTTGTGGATACAGAAGTAGTTGTGTGGATGCAGCAGTAGTTGTCTAGAATGCAGCAGTAGTTGTGTGGAAGCAGCGGTAGTTGTGTGGATGCAGAAGTAGTCGTGTGGGTGCAGCAGTAGTTGTGTGGATGTAGAAGTAGTTGTGTGGATGCAGCAGTAGTTGTATGGATAAAGCAGTAGTTGTGAATATAGAGGTAGTTGTGTGGATGCAGCAGTAGTTGTCTAGAATGCAGCAGTAGTTGTGTGGAAGCTGCGGTAGTTGTGTGGATGCAGAAGGAGTTGTGTGGATGTAGCAGTAGTTGTCTAGAATGCAGCAGTAGTTGTGTGGATGCAGCAGTAGTTGTGTGGATGCAGAAGTAGTTGTGTGGGTGCAGCAGTAGTTGTGTGGATGTAGCAGTAGTTGTGTGGATGCAGCAGTAGTTGTGTGGATACAGCAGTAGTTGTCTAGAATGCAGCAGTAGTTGTGTGGATGCAGCAGTAGTTGTATGGATGCAGCAGTAGTTGTGGATATAGAGGTAGTTGTGTGGATGCAGCAGTAGTTGTGTGGATGCAGCAGTAGTTGTGGATGTAGTAGTAGTCGTATGGATGCAGCGGTAGTTGTGCGGATGCAACAGTAGTTGTGTGGAAGCAGCATTAGTTGTGGATACAGAAGTAGTTGTGTGGATGCAGCAGTAGTTGTGTAGGTGCAACGGTAGTTGTGTGGATGCAGTGGTGGTTGTGTGGATGCAGCAGTAGTTGTGTGGATGCAGCAGTAGTTGTCTAAAATGCAGCAATAGTTGTGTGGAAGCAGCGGTAGTTGTGTGGATGCAGAAGTAGTCGTGTGGGTGCAGCAGTAGTTGTTTGGATGTAGCAGTAGTTGTGTGGGTGCAGCAGTAGTTGTGTGGATGCAGCAGTAGTTTTGGATATAGAGGTAGTTGTGTGGACACAGCAGTAGTTGTCTAGAATGCAGCAGTAGTTGTGTGGAAGCAGCGGTAGTTGTGTGGATGCAGAAATAGTTGTGTGGGTGAATCAGTAGTTGTGTGGATGTAGCAGTAGTTGTGTGGATGCAGCGGTAGTTGTGTGGATGTAGCAGTAGTTGTGTGGATACAGCAGTAGTTGTGTGGGTGCAGTGGTAGTTGTGTGGGTGCAGCGGTAGTTGTGTGGGTGCAGCGGTAGTTGTGTGGGTGCAGCGGTAGTTGTGTGGGTGCAGCGGTAGTTGTTTGGATGCAGCAGCAGTAATGTGGATGCAGTGGTAGTTGTGTGGATGCAGCAGTAGTTGTATGGATGAAGCAGTAGTTGTGGATATAGAGGTAGTTGTGTGGGTGCAGCAGTAGTTGTCTAGAATGCAGCAGTAGTTGTGTGGAAGTAGCGGTAGTTGTGTGGATGCAGAAGTAGTTGTGTGGGTGCATCAGTAGTTGTGTGGATGTAGCAGTAGTTGTGTGGATGTAGCAGTAGTTGTGTGGATACAGCAGTAGTTGTGTGGGTGCAGCGGTAGTTGTTTGGGTGCAGCGGTAGTTGTGTGGGTGCAGCGGTAGTTGTGTGGATGTAGCAGTAGTTGTGTGGGTGCAGCAGTAGTTGTGTGGATGCAGCAGTAGATGCATGGATCCACCAGTAGTTGTGTGGATGCAGTGGTAGTTGTGTGGATGCAGCAGTAGTTGTATGGATGCAGCAGTAGTTGTGGATACAGAAGTAGTTGTGTGGATGCAGCAGTAGTTGTCTAGAATGCAGCAGTAGTTGTGTGGAAGCAGCGGTAGTTGTGTGGATGCAGAAGTAGTCGTGTGGGTGCAGCAGTAGTTGTGTGGATGTAGAAGTAGTTGTGTGGATGCAGCAGTAGTTGTATGGATAAAGCAGTAGTTGTGAATATAGAGGTAGTTGTGTGGATGCAGCAGTAGTTGTCTAGAATGCAGCAGTAGTTGTGTGGAAGCTGCGGTAGTTGTGTGGATGCAGAAGGAGTTGTGTGGATGTAGCAGTAGTTGTGTGGATACAGCAGTAGTTGTGTGGGTGCAGCGGTAGTTGTGTGGGTGCAGCGGTAGTTGTGTGGGTGCAGCGGTAGTTGTGTGGGTGCAGCAGTAGATGCATGGATCCAGCAGTAGTTGTGTGGATGCAGTGGTAGTTGTGTGGATGCAGCAGTAGCTGTATGGATGCAGCATTAGTTGTGGATACAGAAGTAGTTGTGTGGATGCAGCAGTAGTTGTCTAGAATGCAGCAGTAGTTGTGTGGAAGCAGCAGTAGTTGTGTGGATGCAGAAGTAGTTGTGTGGGTGCAGCAGTAGTTGTGTGGATGTAGCAGTAATTGTGTGGATGCAGCAGTAGTTGTGTGGATACAGCAGTAGTTGTCTAGAATGCAGCAGTAGTTGTGTGGATGCAGCAGTAGTTGTATGGATGCAGCAGTAGTTGTGGATATAGAGGTAGTTGTGTGGATGCAGCAGTAGTTGTGTGTATGCAGCAGTAGTTGTGGATGTAGTAGTAGTCGTATGGATGCAGCGGTAGTTGTGCGGATGCAACAGTATTTGTTTGGATGCAGCAGTAGTTGTGGATGCAGAAATAGTTGTGTGGATGCAGCAGCAGTTGTGTGGATGCAGTGGTAGTTGTGTGGATGCAGCAGTAGTTGTATGGATGCAGCAGTAGTTGTGGATGTAGAGGTAGTTGTGTGGGTGCAGCAGTAGTTGTCTAGAATGCAGCAGTAGTTGTGTGGAAGTAGCGGTAGTTGTGTGGATGCAGAAGTATTGGTGTGGGTTCATCAGTAGTTGTGTGGATGTAGCAGTAGTTGTGTGGATGTAGCAGTAGTAGTGTGGATGCAGCGGTAGTTGTTTGGGTGCAGCGGTAGTTGTGTGGATGCTGCAGTAGTTGTGTGGGTGCAGTGTTAGTTGAGTGGATGCAGCAGTAGTTGTATGGATGCAGCAGTAGCTGTGGATACAGAAGTAGTTGTGTGGATGCAGCAGTAGTTGTCTAGAATGCAGCAGTAGTTGCGTGGAAGCAGCGGTAGTTGCGTGGATGCAGAAGTAGTCGTGTGGGTGCAGCAGTAGTTGTGTGGTTGTAGCAGTAGTTGTGTGGATGTAGCAGTAGTAGTGTGGATGCAGCGGTAGTTGTTTGGGTGCAGCGGTAGTTGTGTGGATGCAGCAGTAGTTGTGTGGGTGCAGCGGTAGTTGTGTGGATGCAGCAGTAGATGCCTGGATACAGCAGTAGTTGTGTGGATGCAGTGGTGGTTGTGTGGATGCAGCGGTAGTTGTGTGGATGCAGCAGTAGATGCATGGATCCAGCAGTAGTTGTGTGGATGCAGTGGTAGTTGTGTGGATGCAGCAGTAGTTGTATGGATGCAGCAGTAGTTGTGGATACAGAAGTAGTTGTGTGGATGCAGCAGTAGTTGTCTAGAATGCAGCAGTAGTTGCGTGGAAGCAGCGGTAGTTGCGTGGATGCAGAAGTAGTCGTGTGGGTGCAGCAGTAGTTGTGTGGTTGTATCAGTAGTTGTGTGGATGCAGCAGTAGTTGTATGGATGCAGCAGTAGTTGGGGATATAGAGGTAGTTGTGTGGACGCAGCAGTAGTTGTCTAGAATGCAGCAGTAGTTGTGTGGAAGCAGCGGTAGTTGTGTGGATGCAGAAGTAGTTGTGTGGATGTAGCAGTAGCTGTGTGGATACAGCAGTAGTTGTGTGGGTGCAGCGGTAGTTGTGTGGGTGTAGAAGTAGTTGTGTGGATGCAGCAGTAGTTGTATGGATGCAGCAGTAGTTGTGGATATAGAGGTAGTTGTGTGGACGCAGCAGTAGTTGTGGATGCAGAAATAGTTGTGTGGATGCAGCAGCAGTTGTGTGGATGCAGTGGTAGTTGTGTGGATGCAGCAGTAGTTGTATGGATGCAGCAGTAGTTGTGGATGTAGAGGTAGTTGTGTGGGTGCAGCAGTAGTTGTCTAGAATGCAGCAGTAGTTGTGTGGAAGCAGCGGTAGTTGTGTGGATGCAGAAGTAGTCGTGTGGGTGCAGCAGTAGTTGTGTGGATGTAGAAGTAGTTGTGTGGATGCAGCAGTAGTTGTATGGATAAAGCAGTAGTTGTGAATATAGAGGTAGTTGTGTGGATGCAGCAGTAGTTGTCTAGAATGCAGCAGTAGTTGTGTGGAAGCTGCGGTAGTTGTGTGGATGCAGAAGGAGTTGTGTGGATGTAGCAGTAGTTGTCTAGAATGCAGCAGTAGTTGTGTGGATGCAGCAGTAGTTGTGTGGATGCAGAAGTAGTTGTGTGGGTGCAGCAGTAGTTGTGTGGATGTAGCAGTAGTTGTGTGGATGCAGCAGTAGTTGTGTGGATACAGCAGTAGTTGTCTAGAATGCAGCAGTAGTTGTGTGGATGCAGCAGTAGTTGTATGGATGCAGCAGTAGTTGTGGATATAGAGGTAGTTGTGTGGATGCAGCAGTAGTTGTGTGGATGCAGCAGTAGTTGTGGATGTAGTAGTAGTCGTATGGATGCAGCGGTAGTTGTGCGGATGCAACAGTAGTTGTGTGGAAGCAGCATTAGTTGTGGATACAGAAGTAGTTGTGTGGATGCAGCAGTAGTTGTGTAGGTGCAACGGTAGTTGTGTGGATGCAGTGGTGGTTGTGTGGATGCAGCAGTAGTTGTGTGGATGCAGCAGTAGTTGTCTAAAATGCAGCAATAGTTGTGTGGAAGCAGCGGTAGTTGTGTGGATGCAGAAGTAGTCGTGTGGGTGCAGCAGTAGTTGTTTGGATGTAGCAGTAGTTGTGTGGGTGCAGCAGTAGTTGTGTGGATGCAGCAGTAGTTTTGGATATAGAGGTAGTTGTGTGGACACAGCAGTAGTTGTCTAGAATGCAGCAGTAGTTGTGTGGAAGCAGCGGTAGTTGTGTGGATGCAGAAATAGTTGTGTGGGTGAATCAGTAGTTGTGTGGATGTAGCAGTAGTTGTGTGGATGCAGCGGTAGTTGTGTGGATGTAGCAGTAGTTGTGTGGATACAGCAGTAGTTGTGTGGGTGCAGTGGTAGTTGTGTGGGTGCAGCGGTAGTTGTGTGGGTGCAGCGGTAGTTGTGTGGGTGCAGCGGTAGTTGTGTGGGTGCAGCGGTAGTTGTTTGGATGCAGCAGCAGTAATGTGGATGCAGTGGTAGTTGTGTGGATGCAGCAGTAGTTGTATGGATGAAGCAGTAGTTGTGGATATAGAGGTAGTTGTGTGGGTGCAGCAGTAGTTGTCTAGAATGCAGCAGTAGTTGTGTGGAAGTAGCGGTAGTTGTGTGGATGCAGAAGTAGTTGTGTGGGTGCATCAGTAGTTGTGTGGATGTAGCAGTAGTTGTGTGGATGTAGCAGTAGTTGTGTGGATACAGCAGTAGTTGTGTGGGTGCAGCGGTAGTTGTTTGGGTGCAGCGGTAGTTGTGTGGGTGCAGCGGTAGTTGTGTGGATGTAGCAGTAGTTGTGTGGGTGCAGCAGTAGTTGTGTGGATGCAGCAGTAGATGCATGGATCCACCAGTAGTTGTGTGGATGCAGTGGTAGTTGTGTGGATGCAGCAGTAGTTGTATGGATGCAGCAGTAGTTGTGGATACAGAAGTAGTTGTGTGGATGCAGCAGTAGTTGTCTAGAATGCAGCAGTAGTTGTGTGGAAGCAGCGGTAGTTGTGTGGATGCAGAAGTAGTCGTGTGGGTGCAGCAGTAGTTGTGTGGATGTAGAAGTAGTTGTGTGGATGCAGCAGTAGTTGTATGGATAAAGCAGTAGTTGTGAATATAGAGGTAGTTGTGTGGATGCAGCAGTAGTTGTCTAGAATGCAGCAGTAGTTGTGTGGAAGCTGCGGTAGTTGTGTGGATGCAGAAGGAGTTGTGTGGATGTAGCAGTAGTTGTGTGGATACAGCAGTAGTTGTGTGGGTGCAGCGGTAGTTGTGTGGGTGCAGCGGTAGTTGTGTGGGTGCAGCGGTAGTTGTGTGGGTGCAGCAGTAGATGCATGGATCCAGCAGTAGTTGTGTGGATGCAGTGGTAGTTGTGTGGATGCAGCAGTAGCTGTATGGATGCAGCATTAGTTGTGGATACAGAAGTAGTTGTGTGGATGCAGCAGTAGTTGTCTAGAATGCAGCAGTAGTTGTGTGGAAGCTGCGGTAGTTGTGTGGATGCAGAAATAGTTGTGTGGATGCAGCAGCAGTTGTGTGGATGCAGTGGTAGTTGTGTGGATGCAGCAGTAGTTGTATGGATGCAGCAGTAGTTGTGGATGTAGAGGTAGTTGTGTGGGTGCAGCAGTAGTTGTCTAGAATGCAGCAGTAGTTGTGTGGAAGTAGCGGTAGTTGTGTGGATGCAGAAGTATTGGTGTGGGTTCATCAGTAGTTGTGTGGATGTAGCAGTAGTTGTGTGGATGTAGCAGTAGTAGTGTGGATGCAGCGGTAGTTGTTTGGGTGCAGCGGTAGTTGTGTGGATGCAGCAGTAGTTGTGTGGGTGCAGTGTTAGTTGAGTGGATGCAGCAGTAGTTGTATGGATGCAGCAGTAGCTGTGGATACAGAAGTAGTTGTGTGGATGCAGCTGTAGTTGTCTAGAATGCAGCAGTAGTTGCGTGGAAGCAGCGGTAGTTGCGTGGATGCAGAAGTAGTCGTGTGGGTGCAGCAGTAGTTGTGTGGTTGTAGCAGTAGTTGTGTGGATGTAGCAGTAGTAGTGTGGATGCAGCGGTAGTTGTTTGGGTGCAGCGGTAGTTGTGTGGATGCAGCAGTAGTTGTGTGGGTGCAGCGGTAGTTGTGTGGATGCAGCAGTAGATGCCTGGATACAGCAGTAGTTGTGTGGATGCAGTGGTGGTTGTGTGGATGCAGCGGTAGTTGTGTGGATGCAGCAGTAGATGCATGGATCCAGCAGTAGTTGTGTGGATGCAGTGGTAGTTGTGTGGATGCAGCAGTAGTTGTATGGATGCAGCAGTAGTTGTGGATACAGAAGTAGTTGTGTGGATGCAGCAGTAGTTGTCTAGAATGCAGCAGTAGTTGCGTGGAAGCAGCGGTAGTTGCGTGGATGCAGAAGTAGTCGTGTGGGTGCAGCAGTAGTTGTGTGGTTGTATCAGTAGTTGTGTGGATGCAGCAGTAGTTGTATGGATGCAGCAGTAGTTGGGGATATAGAGGTAGTTGTGTGGACGCAGCAGTAGTTGTCTAGAATGCAGCAGTAGTTGTGTGGAAGCAGCGGTAGTTGTGTGGATGCAGAAGTAGTTGTGTGGATGTAGCAGTAGCTGTGTGGATACAGCAGTAGTTTTGTGGGTGCAGCGGTAGTTGTGTGGGTGTAGAAGTAGTTGTGTGGATGCAGCAGTAGTTGTATGGATGCAGCAGTAGTTGTGGATATAGAGGTAGTTGTGTGGACGCAGCAGTAGTTGTGGATGCAGAAATAGTTGTGTGGATGCAGCAGCAGTTGTGTGGATGCAGTGGTAGTTGTGTGGATGCAGCAGTAGTTGTATGGATGCAGCAGTAGTTGTGGATGTAGAGGTAGTTGTGTGGGTGCAGCAGTAGTTGTCTAGAATGCAGCAGTAGTTGTGTGGAAGTAGCGGTAGTTGCGTGGATGCAGAAGTAGTCGTGTGGGTGCAGCAGTAGTTGTGTGGTTGTAGCAGTAGTTGTGTGGATGTAGCAGTAGTAGTGTGGATGCAGCGGTAGTTGTTTGGGTGCAGCGGTAGTTGTGTGGATGCAGCAGTAGTTGTGTGGGTGCAGTGGTAGTTGAGTGGATGCAGCAGTAGTTGTATGGATGCAGCAGTAGCTGTGGATACAGAAGTAGTTGTGTGGATGCAGCAGTAGTTGTCTAGAATGCAGCAGTAGTTGCGTGGAAGCAGCGGTAGTTGCGTGGATGCAGAAGTAGTCGTGTGGGTGCAGCAGTAGTTGTGTGGTTGTAGCAGTAGTTGTGTGGATGTAGCAGTAGTAGTGTGGATGCAGCGGTAGTTGTTTGGGTGCAGCGGTAGTTGTGTGGATGCAGCAGTAGTTGTGTGGGTGCAGCGGTAGTTGTGTGGATGCAGCAGTAGATGCCTGGATACAGCAGTAGTTGTGTGGATGCAGTGGTGGTTGTGTGGATGCAGCGGTAGTTGTGTGGATGCAGCAGTAGATGCATGGATCCAGCAGTAGTTGTGTGGATGCAGTGGTAGTTGTGTGGATGCAGCAGTAGTTGTATGGATGCAGCAGTAGTTGTGGATACAGAAGTAGTTGTGTGGATGCAGCAGTAGTTGTCTAGAATGCAGCAGTAGTTGCGTGGAAGCAGCGGTAGTTGCGTGGATGCAGAAGTAGTCGTGTGGGTGCAGCAGTAGTTGTGTGGTTGTATCAGTAGTTGTGTGGATGCAGCAGTAGTTGTATGGATGCAGCAGTAGTTGGGGATATAGAGGTAGTTGTGTGGACGCAGCAGTAGTTGTCTAGAATGCAGCAGTAGTTGTGTGGAAGCAGCGGTAGTTGTGTGGATGCAGAAGTAGTTGTGTGGATGTAGCAGTAGCTGTGTGGATACAGCAGTAGTTGTGTGGGTGCAGCGGTAGTTGTGTGGGTGTAGAAGTAGTTGTGTGGATGCAGCAGTAGTTGTATGGATGCAGCAGTAGTTGTGGATATAGAGGTAGTTGTGTGGACGCAGCAGTAGTTGTGGATGCAGAAATAGTTGTGTGGATGCAGCAGCAGTTGTGTGGATGCAGTGGTAGTTGTGTGGATGCAGCAGTAGTTGTATGGATGCAGCAGTAGTTGTGGATGTAGAGGTAGTTGTGTGGGTGCAGCAGTAGTTGTCTAGAATGCAGCAGTAGTTGTGTGGAAGTAGCGGTAGTTGCGTGGATGCAGAAGTAGTCGTGTGGGTGCAGCAGTAGTTGTGTGGTTGTAGCAGTAGTTGTGTGGATGTAGCAGTAGTCTTGTGGATGCAGCGGTAGTTGTGTGGGTGCAGCGGTAGTTGTGTGGATGCAGCAGTAGTTGTGTGGTTGTATCAGTAGTTGTGTGGATGCAGCAGTAGTTGTATGGATGCAGCAGTAGTTGGGGATATAGAGGTAGTTGTGTGGACGCAGCAGTAGTTGTCTAGAATGCAGCAGTAGTTGTGTGGAAGCAGCGGTAGTTGTGTGGATGCAGAAGTAGTTGTGTGGATGTAGCAGTAGTTGTGTGGATGCAGAAGTAGTTGTGTGGATGTAGCAGTAGTTGTGTGGATACAGCAGTAGTTGTGTGGGTGCAGCGGTAGTTGTGTGGGTGCAGCGGTAGTTGTGTGGGTGCAGCGGTAGTTGTGTGGGTGAAGCAGTAGATGCATGGATACAGCAGTAGTTGTGTGGATGCAGTGGTAGTTGTGTGGGTGCAGCGGTAGTTGTGTGGATGCAGCAGTAGATGCATGGATCCAGCAGGAGTTGTGTGGATGCAATGGTAGTTGTGTGGATGCAGCAGTAGTTGTATGGATGCAGCAGTAGTTGTGGATACAGAAGTTGTTGTGTGGATGCAGCAGTAGTTGTCTAGAATGCAGCAGTAGTTGTGTGGAAGCAGCGGTAGTTGTGTGGATGCAGAAGTAGTCGTGTGGGTGCAGCAGTAGTTGTGTGGAAGTAGAAGTAGTTGTGTGGATGCAGCAGTAGTTGTATGGATGCAGCAGTAGTTGTGTGGATGTAGCAGTAGTTGTGTGGGTGCAGCGGTAGTTGTGTGGGTGCAGCGGTAGTTGTGTGGGTGAAGCAGTAGATGCATGGATACAGCAGTAGTTGTCTAGAATGCAGCAGTAGTTGTGTGGAAGCAGCGGTAGTTGTGTGGATGCAGAAGTAGTTGTGTGGATGTAGCAGTAGCTGTGTGGATACAGCAGTAGTTGTGTGGGTGCAGCGGTAGTTGTGTGGGTGTAGAAGTAGTTGTGTGGATGCAGCAGTAGTTGTATGGATGCAGCAGTAGTTGTGGATATAGAGGTAGTTGTGTGGACGCAGCAGTAGTTGTCTAGAATGCAGCAGTAGTTGTGTGGAAGCAGCGGTAGTTGTGTGGATGCAGAAGTAGTTGTGTGGATGTAGCAGTAGTTGTGTGGATACAGCAGTAGTTGTGTGGGTGCAGCGGTAGTTGTGTGGGTGCAGCGGTAGTTGTGTGGGTGCAGCGGTAGTTGTGTGGGTGAAGCAGTAGATGCATGGATACAGCAGTAGTTGTGTGGATGCAGTGGTAGTTGTGTGGGTGCAGCGGTAGTTGTGTGGATGCAGCATTAGTTGTGGATGCAGAAGTAGTTGTGTGGATGCAGCAGTAGTTGTCTAGAATGCAGCAGTAGTTGTGTGGAAGCAGCAGTAGTTGTGTGGATGCAGAAGTAGTTGTGTGGGTGCAGCAGTAGTTGTGTGGATGTAGCAGTAGTTGTGTGGATGCAGCAGTAGTTGTGTGGATACAGCAGTAGTTGTCTAGAATGCAGCAGTAGTTGTGTGGATGTAGCAGTAGTTGTGTGGATGCAGTAGTAGTTGTGTGGATGCAGCGGTAGTTGTGTGGATGTAGCAGTAGTTGTGTGGATACAGCGGTAGTTGTGTGGATGCAGCAGTAGATGCATGGATCCAGCAGGAGTTGTGTGGATGCAATGGTAGTTGTGTGGATGCAGCAGTAGTTGTATGGATGCAGCAGTAGTTGTGGATACAGAAGTTGTTGTGTGGATGCAGCAGTAGTTGTCTAGAATGCAGCAGTAGTTGTGTGGAAGCAGCGGTAGTTGTGTGGATGCAGAAGTAGTCGTGTGGGTGCAGCAGTAGTTGTGTGGAAGTAGAAGTAGTTGTGTGGATGCAGCAGTAGTTGTATGGATGCAGCAGTAGTTGTGGATATAGAGGTAGTTGTGTGGAGGCAGCAGTAGTTGTCTAGAATGCAGCAGTAGTTGTGTGGAAGCAGCGGTAGTTGTGTGGATGCAGAAGTAGTTGTGTGGATGTAGCAGTAGTTGTGTGGATACAGCAGTAGTTGTGTGGGTGCAGCGGTAGTTGTGTGGGTGCAGCGGTAGTTGTGTGGGTGCAGCGGTAGTTGTGTGGGTGCAGCAGTAGATGCATGGATCCAGCAGTAGTTGTGTGGATGCAGTGGTAGTTGTGTGGATGCAGCAGTAGTTGTGGATACAGAAGTAGTTGTGTGGATGCAGCAGTAGTTGTCTAGAATGCAGCAGTAGTTGTGTGGAAGCAGCAGTAGTTGTGTGGATGCAGAAGTAGTTGTGTGGGTGCAGCAGTAGTTGTGTGGATACAGCAGTAGTTGTCTAGAATGCAGCAGTAGTTGTGTGGATGCAGCAGTAGTTGTATGGATGCAGCAGTAGTTGTGGATATAGAGGTAGTTGTGTGGATGCAGCAGTAGTTGTGGATGTAGTAGTAGTCGTATGGATGCAGCAGTAGTTGTATGGATGCAGCAGTAGTTTTGGATATAGAGGTAGTTGTGTGGGTGCAGAAGTAGTGGTGTGGGTGCATCAGTAGTTGTGTGGATGTAGCAGTAGTTGTGGATATAGAGGTAGTTGTGTGGATGCAGCAGTAGTTGTGGATGTAGTAGTAGTCGTATGGATGCAGCGGTAGTTGTGCGGATGCAACAGTAGTTGTATGGATGCAGCATTAGTTGTGGATACAGTAGTAGTTGTGTGGATGCAGCAGTAGTTGTCTAGAATGCAGCAGTAGTTGTGTGGAAGCAGCAGTAGTTGTGTGGATGCAGAAATAGTTGTGTGGGTGCAGCAGTAGTTGTGTGGATGTAGCAGTAGTTGTGTGGATGCAGTAGTAGTTGTGTGGATGCAGCGGTAGTTGTGTGGATGTAGCAGTAGTTGTGTGGATACAGCGGTAGTTGTGTGGATGCAGCAGTAGATGCATGGATCCAGCAGTAGTTGTATGGATGCAGTGGTAGTTGTGGATACAGAAGTAGTTATGTGGATGCAGCAGTAGTTGTGGATATAGAGGTAGTTGTGTGGGTGCAGCAGTAGTTGTGTGGAAGTAGCGGTAGTTGTGTGGATGCAGAAGTAGTGGTGTGGGTGCATCAGTAGTTGTGTGGATGTAGCAGTAGTTGTGTGGATGTAGCAGTAGTTGTGTGGATACAGCAGTAGTTGTGTGGGTGCAGCGGTAGTTGTGTGGGTGCAGCGGTAGTTGTGTGGGTGCAGCGGTAGTTGTGTGGATGCAGCAGTAGTTGTGTGGGTGCAGCGGTAGTTGTGTGGATGCAGCAGTAGATGCATGGATCCAGCAGTAGTTGTGAGGATGCAGTGGTGGTTGTGTGGATGCAGCAGTAGTTGTATGGATGCAGCAGTAGTTGTGGGTATAGAGGTAGTTGTGTGGACGCAGCAGTAGTTGTGTGGATGCAGCAGTAGTTGTGGATGTAGTAGTAGTCTTATGGATGCAGCGGTAGTTGTGTGGGTGCAACAGTAGTTGTGTGGATGCAGCAGTAGTTGTGGATGCAGCAGTAGTTGTGGATATAGAGGTAGTTGTGTTTATGCAGCAGTAGTGTGTGGATGCAGCAGTAGTTGTGGATGTAGTAGTAGTCGTATGGATGCAACGGTAGTTGTGCGGGTGCAACAGTAGTTGTGTGGATGCAGCAGTAGTTGTGGATGCAGAAATAGTTGTGTGGATGCAGCAGCAGTTGTGTGGATGCAGTGGAAGTTGTGTGGATGCAGCAGTAGTTGTATGGATGCAGCATTAGTTGTGGATATAGAGGTAGTTGTGTTGGTGCAGCAGTAGTTTTCTAGAATGCAGCAGTAGTTGTGTAGAAGTAGCGGTAGTTGTGTGGATGCAGAAGCAGTTGTGTGGGTGCATAAGTAGTTGTGTGGATGTAGCAGTAGTTGTGTGGATGTAGCAGTAGTTGTGTGGATACAGAAGTAGTTGTGTGGGTGCAGCGGTAGTTGTGTGGGTGCAGCGGTAGTTGTGTGGATGTAGCAGTAGTTGTGTGGGTGCAGCGGTAGTTGTGTGGATGCAGCATTAGATGCATGGATCCAGCAGTAGTTGTGTGGATGCAGTGGTAGTTGTGTGGATGCAGCAGTAGTTGTATGGATGCAGCAGTAGTTGTGGATACAGAAGTTGTTGTGTGGATGCAGCAGTAGTTGTCTAGAATGCAGCAGTAGTTGTGTGGAAGCAGCGGTAGTTGTGTGGATGCAGAAGTAGTCGTGTGGGTGCAGCAGTAGTTGTGTGGATGTAGAAGTAGTTGTGTGGATGCAGCAGTAGTTGTATGGATGCAGCAGTAGTTGTGGATATAGAGGTAGTTGTGTGGAGGCAGCAGTAGATGCATGGATCCAGCAGTAGTTGTGTGGATGCAGCAGTAGTTGTGGATACAGAAGTAGTTGTGTGGATGCAGCAGTAGTTGTCTAGAATGCAGCAGTAGTTGTGTGGATGCAGCAGTAGTTGTATGGATGCAGCAGTAGTTGTGGATATAGAGGTAGTTGTGTGGATGCAGCAGTAGTTGTGGATGTAGTAGTAGTCGTATGGATGCAGCGGTAGTTGTGCGGATGCAACAGTAGTTGTATGGATGCAGCATTAGTTGTGGATACTGAAGTAGTTGTGTGGATGCAGCAGTAGTTGTCTAGAATGCAGCAGCAGTTGTGTGGATGCAGTGGTAGTTGTGTGGATGCAGCAGTAGTTGTATGGATGCAGCAGTAGTTGTGGATATAGAGGTAGTTGTGTGGGTGCAGCAGTAGTTGTGTGGAAGCAGCAGTAGTTGGGTGGATGCAGAAGTAGTTGTGTGGGTGCAGCAGTAGTTGTGTGGATGTAGCAGTAGTTGTGTGGATGCAGCAGTAGTTGTGTGGATACAGCAGTAGTTGTCTAGAATGCAGCAGTAGTTGTGTGGATGCAGCAGTAGTTGTATGGATGCAGCAGTAGTTGTGGATATAGAGGTAGTTGTGTGGGTGCAGCAGTAGTTGTGTGGAAGCAGCAGTAGTTGTGGATACAGAAGTAGTTGTGTGGATGCAGCAGTAGTTGTCTAGAATGCAGCAGTAGTTGTGTGGAAGCAGCGGTAGTTGTGTGGATGCAGAAGTAGTCGTGTGGGTGCAGCGGTAGTTGTGCGGATGCAACAGTAGTTGTGAGGATCCAGCAGTAGTTGTGTGGGTGCAGCGGTAGTTGTGTGGATGTAGCAGTACTTGTGTGGGTGCAGCAGTAGTTGTGGATGCAGAAATAGTTGTGTGGATGCAGCAGCAGTTGTGTGGTTGCAGTGGTAGTTGTGTGGATGCATCAGTAGTTGTATGGATGCAGCAGTAGTTGTGGATATAGAGGTAGTTGTGTGGGTGCAGCAGTAGTTGTTTAGAATGCGGCAGTAGTTGTGGATATAGAGGTAGTTGTGTGGATGCAGCAGTAGTTGTGTGGATGCAGCAGTAGTTGTGGATGTAGTAGTAGTCGTATGGATGCAGCGGTAGTTGTGCGGGTGCAACAGTAGTTGTGTGGATGCAGCAGTAGTTGTGGATGCAGAAATAGTTGTGTGGATGCAGCAGCAGTTGTGTGGATGCAGTGGTAGTTGTGTGGATGCAGCAGTAGTTGTGTGGATGTAGCAGTAGTTGTGTGGATGTAATAGTAGTTGTGTGGATACAGCAGTAGTTGTGTGGGTGCAGGGTAGTTGTGTGGGTGCAGCGGTAGTTGTGTGGGTGCAGCGGTAGTTGTGTGGATGTAGCAGTAGTTGTGTGGGTGCAGCGGTAGTTGTGTGGATGCAGCAGTAGATGCATGGATCCAGCAGTAGTTGTGTGGATGCAATGGTAGTTGTGTGGATGCAGCAGTAGTTGTATGGATGCAGCAGTAGTTGTGGATACAGAAGTTGTTGTGTGGATGCAGCAGTAGTTGTCTAGAATGCAGCAGTAGTTGTGTGGAAGCAGCGGTAGTTGTGTGGATGCAGAAGTAGTCGTGTGGGTGCATCAGTAGTTGTGTGGATGTAGAAGTGGTTGTGTGGATGCAGCAGTAGTTGTATGGATGCAGCAGTAGTTGTGGATATAGAGGTAGTTATGTGGAGGCAGCAGTAGTTGTCTAGAATGCAGCAGTAGTTGTGTGGAAGCAGCGGTAGTTGTGTGGATGCAGAAGTAGTTGTGTGGATGTAGCAGTAGTTGTGTGGATACAGCAGTAGTTGTGTGGGTGCAGCGGTAGTTGTGTGGGTGCAGCGGTATTTGTGTGGGTGCAGCGGTAGTTGTGTGGGTGCAGCAGTAGATGCATGGATCCAGCAGTAGTTGTGTGGATGCAGTGGTAGTTGTGTGGATGCAGCAGTAGTTGTGGATACAGAAGTAGTTGTGTGGATGCAGCAGTAGTTGTCTAGAATGCAGCAGTAGTTGTGTGGAAGCAGCAGTAGTTGTGTGGATGCAGAAGTAATTGTGTGGGTGCAGCAGTAGTTGTGTGGATACAGCAGTAGTTGTCTAGAATGCAGCAGTAGTTGTGTGGATGCAGCAGTAGTTGTATGGATGCAGCAGTAGTTGTGGATATAGAGGTAGTTGTGTGGATGCAGCAGTAGTTGTGGATGTAGTAGTAGTCGTATGGATGCAGCAGTAGTTGTATGGATGCAGCAGTAGTTTTGGATATAGAGGTAGTTGTGTGGGTGCAGCAGTAGTTGTCTAGAACGCAGCAGTAGTTGTGTGGAAGTAGCGGTAGTTGTGTGGATGCAGAAGTAGTGGTGTGGGTGCATCAGTAGTTGTGTGGATGTAGCAGTAGTTGTGTGGATGTAGCAGTAGTTGTGTGGATGCAGCGGTAGTTGTGTGGGTGCAGCGGTAGTTGTGTGGATGCAGCAGTAGTTGTGTGGGTGCAGCGGTAGTTGTGTGGATGCAGCAGTAGATGCATGGATCCAGCAGTAGTTGTGTGGGTGCAGTGGTAGTTGTGTGGATGCAGCAGTAGTTGTATGGATGCAGCAGTAGTTGTGGATACAGAAGTAGTTGTGTGGGTGCAGCAGTAGTTGTCTAGAATTCAGCAGTAGTTGTGTGGATTCAGCGGTAGTTGTGTGGATGCAGAAGTAGTTGTGTGGGTGCAGCAGTAGTTGTGTGGATGTAGCAGTAGTTGTGTGGATGCAGCAGTAGTTGTATGGATGCAGCAATAGTTGTGGATATAGAGGTAGTTGTGTGGACGCAGCAGTAGTTGTCTAGAATGCAGCAGTAGTTGTGTGGAAGCAGCGGTAGTTGTGTGGATGCAGAAATAGTTTTGTGTAGTCGCATCAGTAGTTGTGTGGATGTAGCAGTAGTTGTGTGGATGCAGCGGTAGTTGTGTGGATGTAGCAGTAGTTGTGTGGATACAGCAGTAGTTGTGTGGGTGCAGTGGTAGTTGTGTGGGTGCAGCGGTAGTTGTGTGGATGCAGTGGTAGTTGTGTGGATGCAGCAGTAGTTGTATGGATGCAGCAGTAGTTGTGGATACAGAAGTAGTTGTGTGGATGCAGCAGTAGTTGTCTAGAATGCAGCAGTAGTTGTGTGGAAGCAGCAGTAGTTTTGTGGATGCAGAAGTAGTTGTGTGGGTGCAGCAGTAGTTGTGTGGATGTAGCAGTAGTTGTGTGGATGCAGTAGTAGTTGTGTGGATGCAGCGGTAGTTGTGTGGATGTAGCAGTAGTTGTGTGGATACAGCGGTAGTTGTGTGGATGCAGCAGTAGATGCCTGGATCCAGCAGTAGTTGTGTGGATGCAGTGGTAGTTGTGTGGATGCAGCAGTAGTTGTATGGATGCAGCAGTAGTTGTGGATACAGAAGTAGTTGTGTGGATGCAGCAGTAGTTGTCTAGAATGCAGCAGTAGTTTTGTGGAAGCAGCGTTAGTTGTGTGGATGCAGAAGTAGTCGTGTGGGTGCAGCAGTAGTTGTGTGGATGTAGCAGTAGTTGTGTGGATGCAGCAGTAGTTGTGGATGCAGAAATAGTTGTGTGGATGCAGCAGCAGTTGTGTGGATGCAGTGGTAGTTGTGTGGATGCAGCAGTAGTTGTATGGATGCAGCAGTAGTTGTGGATATAGAGGTAGTTGTGTGGGTGCAGCAGTAGTTGTCTAGAATGCAGCAGTAGTTGTGTGGAAGTAGCGGTAGTTGTGTGGATGCAGAAGTAGTTGTGTGGGTGCATAAGTAGTTGTGTGGATGTAGCAGTAGTTGTGTGGATGTAGCAGTAGTTGTGTGGATGCAGTAGTAGTTGTGTGGATGCAGCGGTAGTTGTGTGGATGTAGCAGTAGTTGTGTGGATACAGCGGTAGTTGTGTGGATGCAGCAGTAGATGCATGGATCCAGCAGTAGTTGTGTGGATGCAGTGGTAGTTGTGTGGATGCAGCAGTAGTTGTATGGATGCAGCAGTAGTTGTGGATACAGAAGTAGTTGTGTGGATGCAGCAGTAGTTGTCTAGAATGCAGCAGTAGTTGTGTGGAAGCAGCGGTAGTTGTGTGGATGCAGAAGTAGTCGTGTGGGTGCAGCAGTAGTTGTGTGGATGTAGCAGTAGTAGTGTGGATGCAGCAGTAGTTGTGGATGTAGTAGTAGTCGTATGGATGCAGCGGTAGTTGTGCGGGTGCAACAGTAGTTGTGTGGATGCAGCAGTAGTTGTAGATGCAGAAATAGTTGTGTGGATGCAGCAGCAGTTGTGTGGATGCAGTGGTAGTTGTGTGGATGCAGCAGTAGTTGTATGGATGCAGCAGTAGTTGTGGATATAGAGGTAGTTGTGTGGGTGCAGCAGTAGTTGTGTGGAAGCAGCAGTAGTTGGGTGGATGCAGAAGTAGTTGTGTGGGTGCAGCAGTAGTTGTGTGGATGTAGCAGTAGTTGTGTGGATGCAGCAGTAGTTGTGTGGATACAGCAGTAGTTGTCTAGAATGCAGCAGTAGTTGTGTGGATGCAGCAGTAGTTGTATGGATGCAGCAGTAGTTGTGGATATAGAGGTAGTTGTGTGGATGCAGCAGTAGTTGTCTAGAATGCAGCAGTAGTTTTGTGGAAGTAGCGGTAGTTGTGTGGATGTAGCAGTAGTTGTGTGGGTGCAGCGGTAGTTGTGTGGATGCAGCAGTAGATGCATGGATCCAGCAGTAGTTGTGTGGGTGCAGTGGTAGTTGTGTGGATGCAGCAGTAGTTATATGGATGCAGCAGTAGTTGTGGATACAGAAGTTGTTGTGTGGATGCAGCAGTAGTTGTCTAGAATGCAGCAGTAGTTGTGTGGAAGCAGCGGTAGTTGTGTGGATGCAGAAGTAGTCGTGTGGGTGCAGCAGTAGTTGTGTGGATGTAGAAGTAGTTGTGTGGATGCAGCAGTAGTTGTATGGATGCAGCAGTAGTTGTGGATATAGAGGTAGTTGTGTGGAGGCAGCAGTAGTTGTCTAGAATGCAGCAGTAGTTGTGTGGAAGCAGCGGTAGTTGTGTGGATGCAGAAGTAGTTGTGTGGATGTAGCAGTAGTTGTGTGGATACAGCAGTAGTTGTGTGAGTGCAGCGGTAGTTGTGTGGGTGCAGTGGTAGTTGTGTGGGTGCAGCGGTAGTTGTGTGGGTGCAGCAGTAGATGCATGGATCCAGCAGTAGTTGTGTGGATGCAGCAGTAGTTGTGGATACAGAAGTAGTTGTGTGGATGCAAAAGTAGTTGTCTAGAATGCAGCAGTAGTTGTGTGGAAGCAGCAGTAGTTGTGTGGATGCAGAAGTAGTTGTGTGGGTGCAGCAGTAGTTGTGTGGATGTAGCAGTATTTGTGTGGATGCAGCAGTAGTTGTGTGGATACAGCAGTAGTTGTCTAGAATGCAGCAGTAGTTGTGTGGATGCAGCAGTAGTTGTATGGATGCAGCAGTAGTTGTGGATATAGAGGTAGTTGTGTGGATGCAGCAGTAGTTGTGGATGTAGTAGTAGTCGTATGGATGCAGCGGTAGTTCTGCGGATGCAACAGTAGTTGTATGGATGCAGCATTAGTTGTGGATACAGAAGTAGTTGTGTGGATGCAGCAGTAGTTGTCTAGAATGCAGCAGCAGTTGTGTGGATGCAGTGGTAGTTGTGTGGATGCAGCAGTAGTTGTATGGATGCAGCAGTAGTTGTGGATATAGAGGTAGTTGTGTGGGTGCAGCAGTAGTTGTGTGGAAGCAGCAGTAGTTGGGTGGATGCAGAAGTAGTTGTGTGGGTGCAGCAGTAGTTGTGTGGATGTAGCAGTAGTTGTGTGAGTGCAGCAGTAGTTGTGTGGATACAGCAGTAGTTGTCTAGAATGCAGCAGTAGTTGTGTGGATGCAGCAGTAGTTGTATGGATGCAGCAGTAGTTGTGGATATAGAGGTAGTTGTGTGGGTGCAGCAGTAGTTGTGTGGAAGCAGCAGTAGTTGGGTGGATGCAGAAGTAGTTGTGTGGGTGCAGCAGTAGTTGTGTGGATGTAGCAGTAGTTGTGTGGATGCAGCAGTAGTTGTGTGGATACAGCAGTAGTTGTCTAGAATGCAGCAGTAGTTGTGTGGATGCAGCAGTAGTTGTATGGATGCAGCAGTAGTTGTGGATATAGAGGTAGTTGTGTGGATGCAGCAGTAGTTGTCTAGAATGCAGCAGTAGTTGTGTGGAAGTAGCGGTAGTTGTGTGGATGTAGCAGTAGTTGTGTGGGTGCAGCGGTAGTTTTGTGGATGCAGCAGTAGATGCATGGATCCAGCAGTAGTTGTGTGGATGCAGTGGTAGTTGTGTGGATGCAGCAGTAGTTGTATGGATGCAGCAGTAGTTGTGGATACAGAAGTTGTTGTGTGGATGCAGCAGTAGTTGTCTAGAATGCAGCAGTAGTTGTGTGGAAGCAGCGGTAGTTGTGTGGATGCAGAAGTAGTCGTGTGGGTGCAGCAGTAGTTGTGTGGATGTAGAAGTAGTTGTGTGGATGCAGCAGTAGTTGTATGGATGCAGCAGTAGTTGTGGATATAGAGGTAGTTGTGTGGAGGCAGCAGTAGTTGTCTAGAATGCAGCAGTAGTTGTGTGGAAGCAGCGGTAGTTGTGTGGATGCAGAAGTAGTTGTGTGGATGTAGCAGTAGTTGTGTGGATACAGCAGTAGTTGTGTGAGTGCAGCGGTAGTTGTGTGGGTGCAGCGGTAGTTGTGTGGGTGCAGCGGTAGTTGTGTGGGTGCAGCAGTAGATGCATGGATCCAGCAGTAGTTGTGTGGATGCAGAAGTAGTTGTCTAGAATGCAGCAGTAGTTGTGTGGAAGCAGCAGTAGTTGTGTGGATGCAGAAGTAGTTGTGTGGGTGCAGCAGTAGTTGTGTGGATGTAGCAGTAGTTGTGTGGATGCAGCAGTAGTTGTGTGGATAAAGCAGTAGTTGTCTAGAATGCAGCAGTTGTTGTGTGGATGCAGCAGTAGTTGTATGGATGCAGCAGTAGTTGTGGATATAGAGGTAGTTGTGTGGATGCAGCAGTAGTTGTGGATGTAGTAGTAGTCGTATGGATGCAGCGGTAGTTGTGCGGATGCAACAGTAGTTGTATGGATGCAGCATTAGTTGTGGATACAGTAGTAGTTGTGTGGATGCAGCAGTAGTTGTCTAGAATGCAGCAGTAGTTGTGTGGAAGCAGCAGTAGTTGTGTGGATGCAGAAATAGTTGTGTGGGTGCAGCAGTAGTTGTGGATGTAGCAGTAGTTGTGTGGATGCAGTAGTAGTTGTGTGGATGCAGCGGTAGTTGTGTGGATGTAGCAGTAGTTGTGTGGATACAGCGGTAGCTGTGTGGATGCAGCAGTAGATGCATGGATCCAGCAGTAGTTGTGGATATAGAGGTAGTTGTGTGGGTGCAGCAGTAGTTGTGTGGAAGTAGCGGTAGTTGTGTGGATGCAGAAGTAGTGGTGTGGGTGCATCAGTAGTTGTGTGGATGTAGCAGTAGTTGTGTGGATGTAGCAGTAGTTGTGTGGATACAGCAGTAGTTGTGTGGGTGCAGCGGTAGTTGTGTGGGTGCAGCGGTAGTTGTGTGGGTGCAGCGGTAGTTGTGTGGATGCAGCAGTAGTTGTGTGGGTGCAGCGGTAGTTGTGTGGATGCAGCAGTAGATGCATGGATCCAGCAGTAGTTGTGAGGATGCAGTGGTGGTTGTGTGGATGCAGCAGTAGTTGTATGGATGCAGCAGTAGTTGTGGATATAGAGGTAGTTGTGTGGATGCAGCAGTAGTTGTGTGGATGCAGCAGTAGTTGTGGATGTAGTAGTAGTCTTATGGATGCAGCGGTAGTTGTGTGGGTGCAACAGTAGTTGTGTGGATGCAGCAGTAGTTGTGGATGCAGCAGTAGTTGTGGATATAGAGGTAGTTGTGTTTATGCAGCAGTAGTGTGTGGATGCAGCAGTAGTTGTGGATGTAGTAGTAGTCGTATGGATGCAGCGGTAGTTGTGCGGGTGCAACAGTTGTTGTGTGGATGCAGCAGTAGTTGTGGATGCAGAAATAGTTGTGTGGATGCAGCAGCAGTTGTGTGGATGCAGTGGAAGTTGTGTGGATGCAGCAGTAGTTGTATGGATGCAGCATTAGTTGTGGATATAGAGGTAGTTGTGTTGGTGCAGCAGTAGTTGTCTAGAATGCAGCAGTAGTTGTGTAGAAGTAGCGGTAGTTGTGTGGATGCAGAAGTAGTTGTGTGGGTGCATCAGTAGTTGTGTGGATGTAGCAGTAGTTGTGTGGATGTAGCAGTAGTTGTGTGGATACAGAAGTAGTTGTGTGGGTGCAGCGGTAGTTGTGTGGGTGCAGCGGTAGTTGTGTGGATGTAGCAGTAGTTGTGTGGGTGCAGCGGTAGTTGTGTGGATGCAGCATTAGATGCATGGATCCAGCAGTAGTTGTGTGGATGCAGTGGTAGTTGTGTGGATGCAGCAGTAGTTGTATGGATGCAGCAGTAGTTGTGGATACAGAAGTTGTTGTGTGGATGCAGCAGTAGTTGTCTAGAATGCAGCAGTAGTTGTGTAGAAGTAGCGGTAGTTGTGTGGATGCAGAAGTAGTTGTGTGGATGCATCAGTAGTTGTGTGGATGTAGAAGTAGTTGTGTGGATGCAGCAGTAGTTGTATGGATGCAGCAGTAGTTTTGGATATAGAGGTAGTTGTGTGGAGGCAGCAGTAGATGCATGGATCCAGCAGTAGTTGTGTGGATGCAGCAGTAGTTGTGGATACAGAAGTAGTTGTGTGGATGCAGCAGTAGTTGTCTAGAATGCAGCAGTAGTTGTGTGGATGCAGCAGTAGTTGTATGGATGCAGCAGTAGTTGTGGATATAGAGGTAGTTGTGTGGATGCAGCAGTAGTTGTGGATACAGAAGTAGTTGTGTGGATGCAGCAGTAGTTGTCTAGAATGCAGCAGTAGTTGTGTGGATGCAGCAGTAGTTGTGGATGTAGTAGTAGTCGTATGGATGCAGCGGTAGTTGTGCGGATGCAACAGTAGTTGTATGGATGCAGCATTAGTTGTGGATACTGAAGTAGTTGTGTTGATGCAGCAGTAGTTGTCTAGAATGCAGCAGCAGTTGTGTGGATGCAGTGGTAGTTGTGTGGATGCAGCAGTAGTTGTATGGATGTAGCAGTAGTTGTGGATATAGAGGTAGTTGTGTGGGTGCAGCAGTAGTTGTGTGGAAGCAGCAGTAGTTGGGTGGATGCAGAAGTAGTTGTGTGGGTGCAGCAGTAGTTGTGTGGATGTAGCAGTAGTTGTGTGGATGCAGCAGTAGTTGTGTGGATACAGCAGTAGTTGTCTAGAATGCAGCAGTAGTTGTGTGGATGCAGCAGTAGTTGTATGGATGCAGCAGTAGTTGTGGATATAGAGGTAGTTGTGTGGGTGCAGCAGTAGTTGTGTGGAAGCAGCAGTAGTTGGGTGGATGCAGAAGTAGTTGTGTGGGTGCAGCAGTAGTTGTGTGGATGTAGCAGTAGTTGTGTGGATACAGCAGTAGTTGTGTGGATACAGCAGTAGTTGTCTAGAATGCAGCAGTAGTTGTGTGGATGCAGCAGTAGTTGTATGGATGCAGCAGTAGTTGTGGATATAGAGGTAGTTGTGTGGATGCAGCAGTAGTTGTCTAGAATGCAGCAGTAGTTGTGTGGAAGTAGCGGTAGTTGTGTGGATGTAGCAGTAGTTTTGTGGGTGCAGCGGTAGTTTTGTGGATGCAGCAGTAGATGCATGGATCCAGCAGTAGTTGTGTGGATGCAGTGGTAGTTGTGTGGATGCAGCAGTAGTTGTATGGATGCAGCAGTAGTTGTGGATACAGAAGTTGTTGTGTGGATGCAGCAGTAGTTGTCTAGAATGCAGCAGTAGTTGTGTGGAAGCAGCGGTAGTTGTGTGGATGCAGAAGTAGTCGTGTGGGTGCAGCAGTAGTTGTGTGGATGTAGAAGTAGTTGTGTGGATGCAGCAGTAGTTGTATGGATGCAGCAGTAGTTGTGGATATAGAGGTAGTTGTGTGGAGGCAGCAGTAGTTGTCTAGAATGCAGCAGTAGTTGTGTGGAAGCAGCGGTAGTTGTGTGGATGCAGAAGTAGTTGTGTGGATGTAGCAGTAGTTGTGTGGATACAGCAGTAGTTGTGTGAGTGCAGCGGTAGTTGTGTGGGTGCAGCGGTAGTTGTGTGGGTATAGCGGTAGTTGTGTGGGTGCAGCAGTAGATGCATGGATCCAGCAGTAGTTGTGTGGATGCAGAAGTAGTTGTCTAGAATGCAGCAGTAGTTGTGTGGAAGCAGCAGTAGTTGTGTGGATGCAGAAGTAGTTGTGTGGGTGCAGCAGTAGTTGTGTGGATGTAGCAGTAGTTGTGTGGATGCAGCAGTAGTTGTGTGGATACAGCAGTAGTTGTCTAGAATGCAGCAGTAGTTGTGTGGATGCAGCAGTAGTTGTATGGATGCAGCAGTAGTTGTGGATATAGAGGTAGTTGTGTGGATGCAGCAGTAGTTGTGGATGTAGTAATAGTCGTATGGATGCAGCGGTAGTTGTGCGGATGCAACAGTACTTGTATGGATGCAGCATTAGTTGTGGATACAGAAGTAGTTGTGTGGATGCAGCAGTAGTTGTCTAGAATGCAGCAGTAGTTGTGTGGAAGCTGCAGTAGTTGTGTGGATGCAGAAATAGTTGTGTGGTTGCAGCAGTAGTTGTGTGGATGTAGCAGTAGTTGTGTGGATGCAGTAGTAGTTGTGTGGATGCAGCGGTAGTTGTGTGGATGTAGCAGTAGTTGTGTGGATACAGCGGTAGTTGTGTGGATGCAGCAGTAGATGCATGGATCCAGCAGTAGTTGTGTGGATGCAGCAGTAGTTGTATGGATGCAGTGGTAGTTGTGGATACAGAAGTAGTTATGTGGATGCAGCAGTAGTTGTGGATATAGAGGTAGTTGTGTGGGTGCAGCAGTAGTTGTGTGGAAGTAGCGGTAGTTGTGTGGATGCAGAAGTAGTGGTGTGGGTGCATCAGTAGTTGTGTGGATGTAGCAGTAGTTGTGTGGATGTAGCAGTAGTTGTGTGGATACAGCAGTAGTTGTGTGGGTGCAGCGGTAGTTGTGTGGGTGCAGCGGTAGTTGTGTGGGTGCAGCGGTAGTTGTGTGGATGCAGCAGTAGTTGTGTGGGTGCAGCTGTAGTTGTGTGGATGCAGCAGTAGATGCATGGATCCAGCAGTAGTTGTGGATATAGAGGTAGTTGTGTGGATGCAGCAGTAGTTGTGTGGATGCAGCAGTAGTTGTGGATGTAGTAGTAGTCGTATGGCTGCAGCGGTAGTTGTGCGGGTGCAACAGTAGTTGTGTGGATGCAGCAGTAGTTGTGGATGCAGCAGTAGTTGTGGATATAGAGGTAGTTGTGTTTATGCAGCAGTAGTGTGTGGATGCAGCAGTAGTTGTGGATGTAGTAGTAGTCGTATGGATGCAGCGGTAGTTGTGTGGATGCAGTGGTAGTTGTGTGGATGCAGCAGTAGTTGTATGGATGCAGCATTAGTTGTGGATATAGAGGTAGTTGTGTTGGTGCAGCAGTAGCTGTCTAGAATGCAGCAGTAGTTGTGTAGAAGTAGCGGTAGTTGTGTGGATGCAGAAGTAGTTGTGTGGGTGCATCAGTAGTTGTGTGGATGTAGCAGTAGTTGTGTGGATGTAGCAGTAGTTGTGTGGATACAGAAGTAGTTGTGTGGGTGCAGCGGTAGTTGTGTGGGTGCAGCGGTAGTTGTGTGGATGTAGCAGTAGTTGTGTGGGTGCAGCAGTAGTTGTGTGGATGCAGCATTAGATGCATGGATCCAGCAGTAGTTGTGTGGATGCAGTGGTAGTTGTGTGGATGCAGCAGTAGTTGTATGGAAGCAGCGGTAGTTGTGTGGATGCAGAAGTAGTCGTGTGGGTGCAGCAGTAGTTGTGTGGATGTAGAAGTACTTGTGTGGATGCAGCAGTAGTTGTATGGATGCAGCAGTAGTTGTGGATATAGAGGTAGTTGTGTGGAGGCAGCAGTAGATGCATGGATCCAGCAGTAGTTGTGTGGATGCAGCAGTAGTTGTGGATACAGAAGTAGTTGTGTGGATGCAGCAGTAGTTGTCTAGAATGCAGCAGTAGTTGTGTGGAAGCAGCAGTAGTTGTGTGGATGCAGTGGTAGTTGTGTGGATGCAGCAGTAGTTGTATGGATGCAGCAGTAGTTGTGGATACAGAAGTAGTTGTGTGGATGCAGCAGTAGTTGTCTAGAATGCAGCAGTAGTTGTGTGGAAGCAGCGGTAGTTGTGTGGATGCAGAAGTAGTTGTGTGGGTGCAGCAGTAGTTGTGTGGATGTAGCAGTAGTTGTGTGGATGCAGTAGTAGTTGTGTGGATGCAGCGGTAGTTGTGTGGATGTAGCAGTAGTTGTGTGGATACAGCGGTAGTTGTGTGGATGCAGCAGTAGGTGCATGGATCCAGCAGTAGTTGTGTGGATGCAGCGGTAGTTGTGTGGATGCAGCAGTAGTTGTATGGATGCAGTAGTAGTTGTGGATACAGAAGTAGTTGTGTGGATGCAGCAGTAGTTGTGTGGAAGTAGCAGTAGTTGTGTGGATGCAGAAGTAGTGGTGTGGGTGCATCAGTAGTTGTGTGGATGTAGCAGTAGTTGTGTGGATGTAGCAGTAGTTGTGTGGATGCAGCAGTAGTTGTCTAGAATGCAGCAGTAGTTGTGTGGAAGTAGCGGTAGTTGTGTGGATGTAGCAGTAGTTTTGTGGGTGCAGCGGTAGTTTTGTGGATGCAGCAGTAGATGCATGGATCCAGCAGTAGTTGTGTGGATGCAGTGGTAGTTGTGTGGATGCAGCAGTAGTTGTATGGATGCAGCAGTAGTTGTGGATACAGAAGTTGTTGTGTGGATGCAGCAGTAGTTGTCTAGAATGCAGCAGTAGTTGTGTGGAAGCAGCGGTAGTTGTGTGGATGCAGAAGTAGTCGTGTGGGTGCAGCAGTAGTTGTGTGGATGTAGAAGTAGTTGTGTGGATGCAGCAGTAGTTGTATGGATGCAGCAGTAGTTGTGGATATAGAGGTAGTTGTGTGGAGGCAGCAGTAGTTGTCTAGAATGCAGCAGTAGTTGTGTGGAAGCAGCGGTAGTTGTGTGGATGCAGAAGTAGTTGTGTGGATGTAGCAGTAGTTGTGTGGATACAGCAGTAGTTGTGTGAGTGCAGCGGTAGTTGTGTGGGTGCAGCGGTAATTGTGTGGGTATAGCGGTAGTTGTGTGGGTGCAGCAGTAGATGCATGGATCCAGCAGTAGTTGTGTGGATGCAGAAGTAGTTGTCTAGAATGCAGCAGTAGTTGTGTGGAAGCAGCAGTAGTTGTGTGGATGCAGAAGTAGTTGTGTGGGTGCAGCAGTAGTTGTGTGGATGTAGCAGTAGTTGTGTGGATGCAGCAGTAGTTGTGTGGATACAGCAGTAGTTGTCTAGAATGCAGCAGTAGTTGTGTGGATGCAGCAGTAGTTGTATGGATGCAGCAGTAGTTGTGGATATAGAGGTAGTTGTGTGGATGCAGCAGTAGTTGTGGATGTAGTAATAGTCGTATGGATGCAGCGGTAGTTGTGCGGATGCAACAGTACTTGTATGGATGCAGCATTAGTTGTGGATACAGAAGTAGTTGTGTGGATGCAGCAGTAGTTGTCTAGAATGCAGCAGTAGTTGTGTGGAAGCTGCAGTAGTTGTGTGGATGCAGAAATAGTTGTGTGGTTGCAGCAGTAGTTGTGTGGATGTAGCAGTAGTTGTGTGGATGCAGTAGTAGTTGTGTGGATGCAGCGGTAGTTGTGTGGATGTAGCAGTAGATGTGTGGATACAGCGGTAGTTGTGTGGATGCAGCAGTAGATGCATGGATCCAGCAGTAGTTGTGTGGATGCAGCAGTAGTTGTATGGATGCAGTGGTAGTTGTGGATACAGAAGTAGTTATGTGGATGCAGCAGTAGTTGTGGATATAGAGGTAGTTGTGTGGGTGCAGCAGTAGTTGTGTGGAAGTAGCGGTAGTTGTGTGGATGCAGAAGTAGTGGTGTGGGTGCATCAGTAGTTGTGTGGATGTAGCAGTAGTTGTGTGGATGTAGCAGTAGTTGTGTGGATACAGCAGTAGTTGTGTGGGTGCAGCGGTAGTTGTGTGGGTGCAGCGGTAGTTGTGTGGGTGCAGCGGTAGTTGTGTGGATGCAGCAGTAGTTGTGTGGGTGCAGCTGTAGTTGTGTGGATGCAGCAGTAGATGCATGGATCCAGCAGTAGTTGTGGATATAGAGGTAGTTGTGTGGATGCAGCAGTAGTTGTGTGGATGCAGCAGTAGTTGTGGATGTAGTAGTAGTCGTATGGCTGCAGCGGTAGTTGTGCGGGTGCAACAGTAGTTGTGTGGATGCAGCAGTAGTTGTGGATGCAGCAGTAGTTGTGGATATAGAGGTAGTTGTGTTTATGCAGCAGTAGTGTGTGGATGCAGCAGTAGTTGTGGATGTAGTGGTAGTCGTATGGATGCAGCGGTAGTTGTGTGGATGCAGTGGTAGTTGTGTGGATGCAGCAGTAGTTGTATGGATGCAGCATTAGTTGTGGATATAGAGGTAGTTGTGTTGGTGCAGCAGTAGCTGTCTAGAATGCAGCAGTAGTTGTGTAGAAGTAGCGGTAGTTGTGTGGATGCAGAAGTAGTTGTGTGGGTGCATCAGTAGTTGTGTGGATGTAGCAGTAGTTGTGTGGATGTAGCAGTAGTTGTGTGGATACAGAAGTAGTTGTGTGGGTGCAGCGGTAGTTGTGTGGGTGCAGCGGTAGTTGTGTGGATGTAGCAGTAGTTGTGTGGGTGCAGCAGTAGTTGTGTGGATGCAGCATTAGATGCATGGATCCAGCAGTAGTTGTGTGGATGCAGTGGTAGTTGTGTGGATGCAGCAGTAGTTGTATGGAAGCAGCGGTAGTTGTGTGGATGCAGAAGTAGTCGTGTGGGTGCAGCAGTAGTTGTGTGGATGTAGAAGTACTTGTGTGGATGCAGCAGTAGTTGTATGGATGCAGCAGTAGTTGTGGATATAGAGGTAGTTGTGTGGAGGCAGCAGTAGATGCATGGATCCAGCAGTAGTTGTGTGGATGCAGCAGTAGTTGTGGATACAGAAGTAGTTGTGTGGATGCAGCAGTAGTTGTCTAGAATGCAGCAGTAGTTGTGTGGAAGCAGCAGTAGTTGTGTGGATGCAGTGGTAGTTGTGTGGATGCAGCAGTAGTTGTATGGATGCAGCAGTAGTTGTGGATACAGAAGTAGTTGTGTGGATGCAGCAGTAGTTGTCTAGAATGCAGCAGTAGTTGTGTGGAAGCAGCGGTAGTTGTGTGGATGCAGAAGTAGTTGTGTGGGTGCAGCAGTAGTTGTGTGGATGTAGCAGTAGTTGTGTGGATGCAGTAGTAGTTGTGTGGATGCAGCGGTAGTTGTGTGGATGTAGCAGTAGTTGTGTGGATACAGCGGTAGTTGTGTGGATGCAGCAGTAGGTGCATGGATCCAGCAGTAGTTGTGTGGATGCATTGGTAGTTGTGTGGATGCAGCAGTAGTTGTATGGATGCAGTAGTAGTTGTGGATACAGAAGTAGTTGTGTGGATGCAGCAGTAGTTGTGGATATAGAGGTAGTTGTGTGGGTGCAGCAGTAGTTGTCTAGAATGCAGCAGTAGTTGTGTGGAAGTAGCAGTAGTTGTGTGGATGCAGAAGTAGTGGTGTGGGTGCATCAGTAGTTGTGTGGATGTAGCAGTAGTTGTGTGGATGTAGCAGTAGTTGTGTGGATACAGCAGTAGTTGTGTGGGTGCAGCGGTAGTTGTGTGGGTGCAGCGGTAGTTGTGTGGGTGCAGCGGTAGTTGTGTGGGTGCAGCGGTAGTTGTGTGGATGCAGCAGTAGATGTATGGATGCAGCAGTAGTTGTGGATACAGAAGTAGTTGTGTGGATCCAGCAGTAGTTGTGTGGATGCAGTGGTGGTTGTGTGGATGCAGCAGTAGTTGTATGGATGCAGCAGTAGTTGTGGATACAGAAGTAGTTGTGTGGATGCAGCAGTAGTTGTCTAGAATGCAGCAGTAGTTGTGTGGAAGCAGCGGTAGTTGTGTGGATGCAGAAGTAGTCGTGTGGGTGCATCAGAAGTTGTATGGATGTAGCAGTAGTTGTGTGGATGCAGCAGTAGTTGTATGGATGCAACAGTAGTTGTGTGGATGTAGCAGTAGATGTGTGGATGCAGTAGTAGTTGTGTGGATGCAGCGGTAGTTGTGTGGATGTAGCAGTAGTTGTGTGGATACAGCGGTAGTTGTGGATACAGAAGTAGTTATGTGGATGCAGCAGTAGTTGTGGATATAGAGGTAGTTGTGTGGGTGCAGCAGTAGTTGTGTGGAAGTAGCGGTAGTTGTGTGGATGCAGAAGTAGTGGTGTGGGTGCATCAGTAGTTGTGTGGATGTAGCAGTAGTTGTGTGGATGTAGCA
This sequence comes from Lampris megalopsis, assembly GCA_022114975.2. Lineage (NCBI taxonomy): Eukaryota > Metazoa > Chordata > Actinopteri > Lampriformes > Lampridae > Lampris > Lampris megalopsis. The sequence continues at coordinate 3,169,655 of JAJHIY020000428.1, read as the reverse complement.
GTAGTTGTGTGGATACAGCAGTAGTTGTGTGGGTGCAGCGGTAGTTGTGTGGGTGCAGCGGTAGTTGTGTGGGTGCAGCGGTAGTTGTGTGGATGCAGCAGTAGTTGTGTGGGTGCAGCGGTAGTTGTGTGGATGCAGCAGTAGATGCATGGATCCAGCAGTAGTTGTGGATATAGAGGTAGTTGTGTGGATGCAGCAGTAGTTGTGTGGATGCAGCAGTAGTTGTGGATGTAGTAGTAGTCGTATGGCTGCAGCGGTAGTTGTGCGGGTGCAACAGTAGTTGTGTGGATGCAGCAGTAGTTGTGGATGCAGCAGTAGTTGTGGATATAGAGGTAGTTGTGTTTATGCAGCAGTAGTGTGTGGATGCAGCAGTAGTTGTGGATGTAGTAGTAGTCGTATGGATGCAGCGGTAGTTGTGTGGATGCAGTGGTAGTTGTGTGGATGCAGCAGTAGTTGTATGGATGCAGCATTAGTTGTGGATATAGAGGTAGTTGTGTTGGTGCAGCAGTAGCTGTCTAGAATGCAGCAGTAGTTGTGTAGAAGTAGCGGTAGTTGTGTGGATGCAGAAGTAGTTGTGTGGGTGCATCAGTAGTTGTGTGGATGTAGCAGTAGTTGTGTGGATGTAGCAGTAGTTGTGTGGATACAGAAGTAGTTGTGTGGGTGCAGCGGTAGTTGTGTGGGTGCAGCGGTAGTTGTGTGGATGTAGCAGTAGTTGTGTGGGTGCAGCAGTAGTTGTGTGGATGCAGCATTAGATGCATGGATCCAGCAGTAGTTGTGTGGATGCAGTGGTAGTTGTGTGGATGCAGCAGTAGTTGTATGGAAGCAGCGGTAGTTGTGTGGATGCAGAAGTAGTCGTGTGGGTGCAGCAGTAGTTGTGTGGATGTAGAAGTACTTGTGTGGATGCTGCAGTAGTTGTATGGATGCAGCAGTAGTTGTGGATATAGAGGTAGTTGTGTGGAGGCAGCAGTAGATGCATGGATCCAGCAGTAGTTGTGTGGATGCAGCAGTAGTTGTGGATACAGAAGTAGTTGTGTGGATGCAGCAGTAGTTGTCTAGAATGCAGCAGTAGTTGTGTGGATGCAGCAGTAGTTGTATGGATGCAGCAGTAGTTGTGGATACAGAAGTAGTTGTGTGGATGCAGCAGTAGTTGTCTAGAATGCAGCAGTAGTTGTGTGGAAGCAGCGGTAGTTGTGTGGATGCAGAAGTAGTTGTGTGGGTGCAGCAGTAGTTGTGTGGATGTAGCAGTAGTTGTGTGGATGCAGTAGTAGTTGTGTGGATGCAGCGGTAGTTGTGTGGATGTAGCAGTAGTTGTGTGGATACAGCGGTAGTTGTGTGGATGCAGCAGTAGGTGCATGGATCCAGCAGTAGTTGTGTGGATGCATTGGTAGTTGTGTGGATGCAGCAGTAGTTGTATGGATGCAGTAGTAGTTGTGGATACAGAAGTAGTTGTGTGGATGCAGCAGTAGTTGTGGATATAGAGGTAGTTGTGTGGGTGCAGCAGTAGTTGTCTAGAATGCAGCAGTAGTTGTGTGGAAGTAGCAGTAGTTGTGTGGATGCAGAAGTAGTGGTGTGGGTGCATCAGTAGTTGTGTGGATGTAGCAGTAGTTGTGTGGATGTAGCAGTAGTTGTGTGGATACAGCAGTAGTTGTGTGGGTGCAGCGGTAGTTGTGTGGGTGCAGCGGTAGTTGTGTGGGTGCAGCGGTAGTTGTGTGGGTGCAGCGGTAGTTGTGTGGATGCAGCAGTAGATGTATGGATGCAGCAGTAGTTGTGGATACAGAAGTAGTTGTGTGGATCCAGCAGTAGTTGTGTGGATGCAGTGGTGGTTGTGTGGATGCAGCAGTAGTTGTATGGATGCAGCAGTAGTTGTGGATACAGAAGTAGTTGTGTGGATGCAGCAGTAGTTGTCTAGAATGCAGCAGTAGTTGTGTGGAAGTAGCAGTAGTTGTGTGGATGCAGAAGTAGTGGTGTGGGTGCATCAGTAGTTGTGTGGATGTAGCAGTAGTTGTGTGGATGTAGCAGTAGTTGTGTGGATACAGCAGTAGTTGTGTGGGTGCAGCGGTAGTTGTGTGGGTGCAGCGGTAGTTGTGTGGGTGCAGCGGTAGTTGTGTGGGTGCAGCGGTAGTTGTGTGGATGCAGCAGTAGATGTATGGATGCAGCAGTAGTTGTGGATACAGAAGTAGTTGTGTGGATCCAGCAGTAGTTGTGAGGATGCAGTGGTGGTTGTGTGGATGCAGCAGTAGTTGTATGGATGCAGCAGTAGTTGTGGATATAGAGGTAGTTGTGTGGATGCAGCAGTAGATGTGTGGATGCAGCAGTAGTTGTGGATGTAGTAGTAGTCGTATGGATGCAGCGGTAGTTGTGCGGGTGCAACAGTAGTTGTGTGGATGCAGCAGTAGTTGTGGATGCAGCAGTAGTTGTGGATATAGAGGTAGTTGTGTTTATGCAGCAGTAGTGTGTGGATGCAGCAGTAGTTGTGGATGTAGTAGTAGTCGTATGGATGCAGCGGTAGTTGTGCGGGTGCAACAGTAGTTGTGTGGATGCAGCAGTAGTTGTGGATGCAGAAATAGTTGTGTGGATGCAGCAGCAGTTGTGTGGATGCAGTGGTAGTTGTGTGGATGCAGCAGTAGTTGTATGGATGCAGCATTAGTTGTGGATATAGAGGTAGTTGTGTTGGTGCAGCAGTAGTTGTCTAGAATGCAGCAGTAGTTGTGTAGAAGTAGCGGTAGTTGTGTGGATGCAAAAGTAGTTGTGTGGGTGCTTCAGTAGTTGTGTGGATGTAGCAGTAGTTGTGTGGATGTAGCAGTAGTTGTGTGGATACAGAAGTAGTTGTGTGGGTGCAGCGGTAGTTGTGTGGGTGCAGTGGTAGTTGTGTGGATGTAGCAGTAGTTGTGTGGGTGCAGCGGTAGTTGTGTGGATGCAGCATTAGATGCATGGATCCAGCAGTAGTTGTGTGGATGCAGTGGTAGTTGTGTGGATGCAGCAGTAGTTGTATGGATGCAGCAGTAGTTGTGGATATAGAAGTTGTGTGTATGCAGCAGTAGTTGTCTAGAATGCAGCAGTAGTTGTGTGGAAGCAGCGGTAGTTGTGTGGATGCAGAAGTAGTCGTGTGGGTGCAGCAGTAGTTGTGTGGATGTAGAAGTAGTTGTGTGGATGCAGCAGTAGTTGTATGGATGCAGCAGTAGTTGTGGATATAGAGGTAGTTGTGTGGAGGCAGCAGTAGATGCATGGATCCAGCAGTAGTTGTGTGGATGCAGCAGTAGTTGTGGATACAGAAGTAGTTGTGTGGATGCAGCAGTATTTGTCTAGAATGCAGCAGTAGTTGTGTGGAAGCAGCAGTAGTTGTGTGGTTGCAGAAGTAGTTGTGTGGATGCAGCGGTAGTTGTGTGGATGTAGCAGTAGTTGTGTGGATACAGCGGTAGATGTGTGGATGCAGCAGTAGATGCATGGATCCAGCAGTAGTTGTGAGGATGCAGTGGTGGTTGTGTGGATGCAGCAGTAGTTGTATGGATGCAGCAGTAGTTGTGGATATAGAGGTAGTTGTGTGGATGCAGCAGTAGATGTGTGGATGCAGCAGTAGATGCATGGATCCAGCAGTAGTTGTGTGGATGCATTGGTAGTTGTGTGGATGCAGCAGTAGTTGTATGGATGCAGTAGTAGTTGTGGATACAGAAGTAGTTGTGTGGATGCAGCAGTAGTTGTGGATATAGAGGTAGTTGTGTGGGTGCAGCAGTAGTTGTCTAGAATGCAGCAGTAGTTGTGTGGAAGTAGCGGTAGTTGTGTGGATGCAGAAGTAGTGGTGTGGGTGCATCAGTAGTTGTGTGGATGTAGCAGTAGTTGTGTGGATGTAGCAGTAGTTGTGTGGATACAGCAGTAGTTGTGTGGGTGCAGCGGTAGTTGTGTGGGTGCAGCGGTAGTTGTGTGGGTGCAGCGGTAGTTGTGTGGATGCAGCAGTAGTTGTGTGGGTGCAGCGGTAGTTGTGTGGATGCAGCAGTAGATGTATGGATGCAGCAGTAGTTGTGGATACAGAAGTAGTTGTGTGGATCCAGCAGTAGTTGTGTGGATGCAGTGGTGGTTGTGTGGATGCAGCAGTAGTTGTATGGATGCAGCAGTAGTTGTGGATACAGAAGTAGTTGTGTGGATGCAGCAGTAGTTGTCTAGAATGCAGCAGTAGTTGTGTGGAAGCAGCGGTAGTTGTGTGGATGCAGAAGTAGTTGTGTGGGTTCATCAGTAGTTGTGTGGATGTAACAGTAGTTGTGTGGATGCAGCGGTAGTTGTGTGGATGTAGCAGTAGTTGTTTGGATACAGCAGTAGTTGTGTGGGTGCAGTGGTAGTTGTGTGGGTGCAGCGGTAGTTGTGTGGATGCAGTGGTAGTTGTGTGGATGCAGCATTAGTTGTGGATACAGAAGTAGTTGTGTGGATGCAGCAGTAGTTGTCTAGAATGCAGCGGTAGTTGTGTGGATGTAGCAGTAGTTGTGTGGATACAGCGGTAGTTGTGTGGATGCAGCAGTAGATGCATGGATCCAGCAGTAGTTGTGTGGATACAGCGGTAGATGTGTGGATGCAGCAGTAGATGCATGGATCCAGCAGTAGTTGTGAGGATGCAGTGGTGGTTGTGTGGATGTAGCAGTAGTTGTGTGGATGCAGCAGTAGTTGTATGGATGCAGCAGTAGTTGTGTGGATGTAGCAGTAGTTGTGTGGATGCAGTAGTAGTTGTGTGGATGCAGCGGTAGTTGTGTGGATGTAGCAGTAGTTGTGTGGATACAGCGGTAGTTGTGTGGATGCAGCAGTAGATGCATGGATCCAGCAGTAGTTGTGTGGATGCAGTGGTAGTTGTGTGGATGCTGCAGTAGTTGTATGGATGCAGTGGTAGTTGTGGATACAGAAGTAGTTATGTGGATGCAGCAGTAGTTGTGGATATAGAGGTAGTTGTGTGGGTGCAGCAGTAGTTGTGTGGAAGTAGCGGTAGTTGTGTGGATGCAGAAGTAGTGGTGTGGGTGCATCAGTAGTTGTGTGGATGTAGCAGTAGTTGTGTGGATGTAGCAGTAGTTGTGTGGATACAGCAGTAGTTGTGTGGGTGCAGCGGTAGTTGTGTGGGTGCAGCGGTAGTTGTGTGGGTGCAGCGGTAGTTGTGTGGATGCAGCAGTAGTTGTGTGGGTGCAGCGGTAGTTGTGTGGATGCAGAAGTAGATGCATGGATCCAGCAGTAGTTGTGAGGATGCAGTGGTGGTTGTGTGGATGCAGCAGTAGTTGTATGGATGCAGCAGTAGTTGTGGATATAGAGGTAGTTGTGTGGATGCAGCAGTAGATGTGTGGATGCAGCAGTAGTTGTGGATGTAGTAGTAGTCGTATGGATGCAGCGGTAGTTGTGCGGGTGCAACAGTAGTTGTGTGGATGCAGCAGTAGTTGTGGATGCAGCAGTAGTTGTGGATATAGAGGTAGTTGTGTTTATGCAGCAGTAGTGTGTGGATGCAGCAGTAGTTGTGGATGTAGTAGTAGTCGTATGGATGCAGCGGTAGTTGTGCGGGTGCAACAGTAGTTGTGTGGATGCAGCAGTACTTGTGGATGCAGAAATAGTTGTGTGGATGCAGCAGCAGTTGTGTGGATGCAGTGGTAGTTGTGTGGATGCAGCAGTAGTTGTATGGATGCAGCATTAGTTGTGGATATAGAGGTAGTTGTGTTGGTGCAGCAGTAGTTGTCTAGAATGCAGCAGTAGTTGTGTAGAAGTAGCGGTAGTTGTGTGGATGCAAAAGTAGTTGTGTGGGTGCTTCAGTAGTTGTGTGGATGTAGCAGTAGTTGTGTGGATGTAGCAGTAGTTGTGTGGATACAGAAGTAGTTGTGTGGGTGCAGCGGTAGTTGTGTGGGTGCAGTGGTAGTTGTGTGGATGTAGCAGTAGTTGTGTGGGTGCAGCGGTAGTTGTGTGGATGCAGCATTAGATGCATGGATCCAGCAGTAGTTGTGTGGATGCAGTGGTAGTTGTGTGGATGCAGCAGTAGTTGTATGGATGCAGCAGTAGTTGTGGATATAGAAGTTGTGTGTATGCAGCAGTAGTTGTCTAGAATGCAGCAGTAGTTGTGTGGAAGCAGCGGTAGTTGTGTGGATGCAGAAGTAGTCGTGTGGGTGCAGCAGTAGTTGTGTGGATGTAGAAGTAGTTGTGTGGATGCAGCAGTAGTTGTATGGATGCAGCAGTAGTTGTGGATATAGAGGTAGTTGTGTGGAGGCAGCAGTAGATGCATGGATCCAGCAGTAGTTGTGTGGATGCAGCAGTAGTTGTGGATACAGAAGTAGTTGTGTGGATGCAGCAGTATTTGTCTAGAATGCAGCAGTAGTTGTGTGGAAGCAGCAGTAGTTGTGTGGATACAGAAGTAGTTGTGTGGATGCAGCGGTAGTTGTGTGGATGTAGCAGTAGTTGTGTGGATACAGCGGTAGTTGTGTGGATGCAGCAGTAGATGCATGGATCCAGCAGTAGTTGTGAGGATGCAGTGGTGGTTGTGTGGATGCAGCAGTAGTTGTATGGATGCAGCAGTAGTTGTGGATATAGAGGTAGTTGTGTGGATGCAGCAGTAGATGTGTGGATGCAGCAGTAGATGCATGGATCCAGCAGTAGTTGTGTGGATGCATTGGTAGTTGTGTGGATGCAGCAGTAGTTGTATGGATGCAGTAGTAGTTGTGGATACAGAAGTAGTTGTGTGGATGCAGCAGTAGTTGTGGATATAGAGGTAGTTGTGTGGGTGCAGCAGTAGTTGTCTAGAATGCAGCAGTAGTTGTGTGGAAGTAGCGGTAGTTGTGTGGATGCAGAAGTAGTGGTGTGGGTGCATCAGTAGTTGTGTGGATGTAGCAGTAGTTGTGTGGATGTAGCAGTAGTTGTGTGGATACAGCAGTAGTTGTGTGGGTGCAGCGGTAGTTGTGTGGGTGCAGCGGTAGTTGTGTGGGTGCAGCGGTAGTTGTGTGGATGCAGCAGTAGTTGTGTGGGTGCAGCGGTAGTTGTGTGGATGCAGCAGTAGATGTATGGATGCAGCAGTAGTTGTGGATACAGAAGTAGTTGTGTGGATCCAGCAGTAGTTGTGTGGATGCAGTGGTGGTTGTGTGGATGCAGCAGTAGTTGTATGGATGCAGCAGTAGTTGTGGATACAGAAGTAGTTGTGTGGATGCAGCAGTAGTTGTCTAGAATGCAGCAGTAGTTGTGTGGAAGCAGCGGTAGTTGTGTGGATGCAGAAGTAGTCGTGTGGGTGCAGCAGAAGTTGTGTGGATGTAGCAGTAGTTGTGTGGATGCAGCAGTAGTTGTATGGATGCAGCAGTAGTTGTGGATACAGAAGTAGTTGTGTGGATGCAGCAGTAGTTGTCTAGAATGCAGCAGTAGTTGTGTGGAAGCAGCGGTAGTTGTGTGGATGCAGAAGTAGTTGTGTGGGTTCATCAGTAGTTGTGTGGATGTAACAGTAGTTGTGTGGATGCAGCGGTAGTTGTGTGGATGTAGCAGTAGTTGTTTGGATACAGCAGTAGTTGTGTGGGTGCAGTGGTAGTTGTGTGGGTGCAGCGGTAGTTGTGTGGATGCAGTGGTAGTTGTGTGGATGCAGCATTAGTTGTGGATACAGAAGTAGTTGTGTGGATGCAGCAGTAGTTGTCTAGAATGCAGCGGTAGTTGTGTGGATGTAGCAGTAGTTGTGTGGATACAGCGGTAGTTGTGTGGATGCAGCAGTAGATGCATGGATCCAGCAGTAGTTGTGTGGATGCATTGGTAGTTGTGTGGATGCAGCAGTAGTTGTATGGATGCAGTAGTAGTTGTGGATACAGAAGTAGTTGTGTGGATGCAGCAGTAGTTGTGGATATAGAGGTAGTTGTGTGGGTGCAGCAGTAGTTGTCTAGAATGCAGCAGTAGTTGTGTGGAAGTAGCGGTAGTTGTGTGGATGCAGAAGTAGTGGTGTGGGTGCATCAGTAGTTGTGTGGATGTAGCAGTAGTTGTGTGGATGTAGCAGTAGTTGTGTGGATACAGCAGTAGTTGTGTGGGTGCAGCGGTAGTTGTGTGGGTGCAGCGGTAGTTGTGTGGGTGCAGCGGTAGTTGTGTGGATGCAGCAGTAGTTGTGTGGGTGCAGCGGTAGTTGTGTGGATGCAGCAGTAGATGTATGGATGCAGCAGTAGTTGTGGATACAGAAGTAGTTGTGTGGATCCAGCAGTAGTTGTGTGGATGCAGTGGTGGTTGTGTGGATGCAGCAGTAGTTGTATGGATGCAGCAGTAGTTGTGGATACAGAAGTAGTTGTGTGGATGCAGCAGTAGTTGTCTAGAATGCAGCAGTAGTTGTGTGGAAGCAGCGGTAGTTGTGTGGATGCAGAAGTAGTCGTGTGGGTGCAGCAGAAGTTGTGTGGATGTAGCAGTAGTTGTGTGGATGCAGCAGTAGTTGTATGGATGCAGCAGTAGTTGTGTGGATGTAGCAGTAGTTGTGTGGATGCAGTAGTAGTTGTGTGGATGCAGCGGTAGTTGTGTGGATGTAGCAGTAGTTGTGTGGATACAGCGGTAGTTGTGTGGATGCAGCAGTAGATGCATGGATCCAGCAGTAGTTGTGTGGATGCAGTGGTAGTTGTGTGGATGCAGCAGTAGTTGCATGGATGCAGTGGTAGTTGTGGATACAGAAGTAGTTATGTGGATGCAGCAGTAGTTGTGGATATAGAGGTAGTTGTGTGGGTGCAGCAGTAGTTGTGTGGAAGTAGCGGTAGTTGTGTGGATGCAGAAGTAGTGGTGTGGGTGCATCAGTAGTTGTGTGGATGTAGCAGTAGTTGTGTGGATGTAGCAGTAGTTGTGTGGATACAGCAGTAGTTGTGTGGGTGCAGCGGTAGTTGTGTGGGTGCAGCGGTAGTTGTGTGGGTGCAGCGGTAGTTGTGTGGATGCAGCAGTAGTTGTGTGGGTGCAGCGGTAGTTGTGTGGATGCAGCAGTAGATGCATGGATCCAGCAGTAGTTGTGAGGATGCAGTGGTGGTTGTGTGGATGCAGCAGTAGTTGTATGGATGCAGCAGTAGTTGTGGATATAGAGGTAGTTGTGTGGATGCAGCAGTAGATGTGTGGATGCAGCAGTAGTTGTGGATGTAGTAGTAGTCGTATGGATGCAGCGGTAGTTGTGCGGGTGCAACAGTAGTTGTGTGGATGCAGCAGTAGTTGTGGATGCAGCAGTAGTTGTGGATATAGAGGTAGTTGTGTTTATGCAGCAGTAGTGTGTGGATGCAGCGGTAGTTGTGTGGATGTAGCAGTAGTTGTGTGGATACAGCGGTAGTTGTGTGGATGCAGCAGTAGATGCATGGATCCAGCAGTAGTTGTGTGGATGCATTGGTAGTTGTGTGGATGCAGCAGTAGTTGTATGGATGCAGTAGTAGTTGTGGATACAGAAGTAGTTGTGTGGATGCAGCAGTAGTTGTGGATATAGAGGTAGTTGTGTGGGTGCAGCAGTAGTTGTCTAGAATGCAGCAGTAGTTGTGTGGAAGTAGCGGTAGTTGTGTGGATGCAGAAGTAGTGGTGTGGGTGCATCAGTAGTTGTGTGGATGTAGCAGTAGTTGTGTGGATGTAGCAGTAGTTGTGTGGATACAGCAGTAGTTGTGTGGGTGCAGCGGTAGTTGTGTGGGTGCAGCGGTAGTTGTGTGGCTGCAGCGGTAGTTGTGTGGATGCAGCAGTAGTTGTGTGGGTGCAGCGGTAGTTGTGTGGATGCAGCAGTAGATGTATGGATGCAGCAGTAGTTGTGGATACAGAAGTAGTTGTGTGGATCCAGCAGTAGTTGTGTGGATGCAGTGGTGGTTGTGTGGATGCAGCAGTAGTTGTATGGATGCAGCAGTAGTTGTGGATACAGAAGTAGTTGTGTGGATGCAGCAGTAGTTGTCTAGAATGCAGCAGTAGTTGTGTGGAAGCAGCGGTAGTTGTGTGGATGCAGAAGTAGTCGTGTGGGTGCAGCAGAAGTTGTGTGGATGTAGCAGTAGTTGTGTGGATGCAGCAGTAGTTGTATGGATGCAGCAGTAGTTGTGGATATAGAGGTAGTTGTGTGGACACAGCAGTAGTTGTCTAGAATGCAGCAGTAGTTGTGTGGAAGTAGCGGTGGTTGTGTGGATGCAGAAGTAGTTGTGTGGGTGCATCAGTAGTTGTGTGGATGTAGCAGTAGTTGTGTGGATGCAGCGGTAGTTGTGTGGATGTAGCAGTAGTTGTTTGGATACAGCAGTAGTTGTGTGGGTGCAGTGGTAGTTGTGTGGGTGCAGCGGTAGTTGTGTGGATGCAGTGGTAGTTGTGTGGATGCAGCATTAGTTGTGGATACAGAAGTAGTTGTGTGGATGCAGCAGTAGTTGTCTAGAATGCAGCAGTAGTTGTGTGGAAGCAGCAGTAGTTGTGTGGATGCAGAAGTAGTTGTGTGGGTGCAGCAGTAGTTGTGTGGATGTAGCAGTAGTTGTGTGGATGCAGCAGTAGTTGTCTAGAATGCAGCAGTAGTTGTGTGGAAGCAGCAGTAGTTGTGTGGATGCAGAAGTAGTTGTGTGGGTGCAGCAGTAGTTGTGTGGATGTAGCAGTAGTTGTGTGGATGCAGTAGTAGTTGTGTGGATGCAGTGGTAGTTGTGTGGATGCAGCAGTAGTTGTATGGATGCAGCATTAGTTGTGGATATAGAGGTAGTTGTGTGGATGCAGCAGTAGTTGTATGGATTCAGCAGTAGTTGTGTGGAAGCAGCGGTAGTTGTGTGGATGCAGAAGTAGTTGTGTGGATGTAGCAGTAGTTGTGTGGGTGCAGCGGTAGTTGTGTGGGTGCAGCGGTAGTTGTGTGGGTGCAGCGGTAGTTGTGTGGGTGCAGCAGTAGTTGTGTGGATGTAGCAGTAGTTGTGTGGATGCAGCAGTAGTTGTGTGGATACAGCAGTAGTTGTCTAGAATGCAGCAGTAGTTGTGTGGATGCAGCAGTAGTTGTATGGATGCAGCAGTAGTTTTGGATATAGAGGTAGTTGTGTGGATGCAGCAGTAGTTGTGGATGTAGTAGTAGTTGTGTGGATGCAGCAGCAGTTGTGTGGATGCAGCAGTAGTTGTGGATGCAGCAGTAGTTGTGGATATAGAGGTAGTTGTGTTTATGCAGCAGTAGCGTGTGGATGCAGCGGTAGTTGTGTGGATGTAGCAGTAGTTGTGTGGATACAGCGGTAGTTGTGTGGATGCAGCAGTAGATGCATGGATCCAGCAGTAGTTGTGTGGATGCATTGGTAGTTGTGTGGATGCAGCAGTAGTTGTATGGATGCAGTAGTAGTTGTGGATACAGAAGTAGTTGTGTGGATGCAGCAGTAGTTGTGGATATAGAGGTAGTTGTGTGGGTGCAGCAGTAGTTGTCTAGAATGCAGCAGTAGTTGTGTGGAAGTAGCGGTAGTTGTGTGGATGCAGAAGTAGTGGTGTGGGTGCATCAGTAGTTGTGTGGATGTAGCAGTAGTTGTGTGGATGTAGCAGTAGTTGTGTGGATACAGCAGTAGTTGTGTGGGTGCAGCGGTAGTTGTGTGGGTGCAGCGGTAGTTGTGTGGCTGCAGCGGTAGTTGTGTGGATGCAGCAGTAGTTGTGTGGGTGCAGCGGTAGTTGTGTGGATGCAGCAGTAGATGTATGGATGCAGCAGTAGTTGTGGATACAGAAGTAGTTGTGTGGATCCAGCAGTAGTTGTGTGGATGCAGTGGTGGTTGTGTGGATGCAGCAGTAGTTGTATGGATGCAGCAGTAGTTGTGGATACAGAAGTAGTTGTGTGGATGCAGCAGTAGTTGTCTAGAATGCAGCAGTAGTTGTGTGGAAGCAGCGGTAGTTGTGTGGATGCAGAAGTAGTCGTGTGGGTGCAGCAGAAGTTGTGTGGATGTAGCAGTAGTTGTGTGGATGCAGCAGTAGTTGTATGGATGCAGCAGTAGTTGTGGATATAGAGGTAGTTGTGTGGACACAGCAGTAGTTGTCTAGAATGCAGCAGTAGTTGTGTGGAAGTAGCGGTGGTTGTGTGGATGCAGAAGTAGTTGTGTGGGTGCATCAGTAGTTGTGTGGATGTAGCAGTAGTTGTGTGGATGCAGCGGTAGTTGTGTGGATGTAGCAGTAGTTGTTTGGATACAGCAGTAGTTGTGTGGGTGCAGTGGTAGTTGTGTGGGTGCAGCGGTAGTTGTGTGGATGCAGTGGTAGTTGTGTGGATGCAGCATTAGTTGTGGATACAGAAGTAGTTGTGTGGATGCAGCAGTAGTTGTCTAGAATGCAGCAGTAGTTGTGTGGAAGCAGCAGTAGTTGTGTGGATGCAGAAGTAGTTGTGTGGGTGCAGCAGTAGTTGTGTGGATGTAGCAGTAGTTGTGTGGATGCAGCAGTAGTTGTCTAGAATGCAGCAGTAGTTGTGTGGAAGCAGCAGTAGTTGTGTGGATGCAGAAGTAGTTGTGTGGGTGCAGCAGTAGTTGTGTGGATGTAGCAGTAGTTGTGTGGATGCAGTAGTAGTTGTGTGGATGCAGTGGTAGTTGTGTGGATGCAGCAGTAGTTGTATGGATGCAGCATTAGTTGTGGATATAGAGGTAGTTGTGTGGATGCAGCAGTAGTTGTATGGATTCAGCAGTAGTTGTGTGGAAGCAGCGGTAGTTGTGTGGATGCAGAAGTAGTTGTGTGGATGTAGCAGTAGTTGTGTGGGTGCAGCGGTAGTTGTGTGGGTGCAGCGGTAGTTGTGTGGGTGCAGCGGTAGTTGTGTGGGTGCAGCAGTAGTTGTGTGGATGTAGCAGTAGTTGTGTGGATGCAGCAGTAGTTGTGTGGATACAGCAGTAGTTGTCTAGAATGCAGCAGTAGTTGTGTGGATGCAGCAGTAGTTGTATGGATGCAGCAGTAGTTTTGGATATAGAGGTAGTTGTGTGGATGCAGCAGTAGTTGTGGATGTAGTAGTAGTTGTGTGGATGCAGCAGCAGTTGTGTGGATGCAGCGGTAGTTGTGCGGATGCAACAGTAGTTGTGTGGATGCAGCAGTAGTTGTGGATGCAGAAATAGTTGTGTGGATGCAGCAGCAGTTGTGTGGATGCAGTGGTAGTTGTGTGGATGCAGCAGTAGTTGTATGGATTCAGCAGTAGTTGTGTGGAAGTAGCGGTAGTTGTGTGGATGCAGAAGTAGTGGTGTGGGTGCATCAGTAGTTGTGTGGATGTAGCAGTAGTTGTGTGGATGTAGCAGTAGTTGTGTGGATACAGCAGTAGTTGTGTGGGTGCAGCGGTAGTTGTGTGGGTACAGCGGTAGTTGTGTGGATGCAGCAGTAGTTGTGTGGGTGCAGCGGTAGTTGTGTGGATGCAGCAGTAGATGCGTGGATCCAGCAGTAGTTGTGTGGATGCAGTGGTAGTTGTGTGGATGCAGCAGTAGTTGTATGGATGCAGCAGTAGTTGTGGATACAGAAGTAGTTGTGTGGATGCAGCAGTAGTTGTCTAGAATGCAGCAGTAGTTGTGTGGAAGCAGCGGTAGTTGTGTGGATGCAGAAGTAGTCGTGTGGGTGCAGCAGTAGTTGTGTGGATGTAGCAGTAGTTGTGTGGACGCAGCAGTAGTTGTCTAGAATGCAGCAGTAGTTGTGTGGAAGCAGCGGTAGTTGTGTGGATGCAGAAGTAGTTGTGTGGGTGCATCAGTAGTTGTGTGGATGTAGCAGTAGTTGTGTGGATGCAGCGGTAGTTGTGTGGATGTAGCAGTAGTTGTGTGGATACAGCAGTAGTTGTGTGGGTGCAGCGGTAGTTGTGTGGATGCAGCAGTAGTTGTATGGCTGCAGCATTAGTTGTGGATACAGAAGTAGTTGTGTGGATACAGAAGTAGTTGTGTGGATGCAGCAGAAGTTGTCTAGAATGCAGCAGTAGTTGTGTGGAAGCAGCAGTAGTTGTGTGGATGCAGAAGTAGTTGTGTGGGTGCAGCAGTAGTTGTGTGGATGTAGCAGTAGTTGTGTGGATGCAGTAGTAGTTGTGTGGATGCAGCGGTAGTTGTGTGGATGTAGCAGTAGTTGTGTGGATACAGCAGTAGTTGTGTGGGTGCAGCAGTAGTTGTGTGGGTGCAGCAGTAGTTGTGTGTGTGCAGCGGTAGTTGTGTGGATGTAGCAGTAGTTGTGTGGGTACAGCGGTAGTTGTGTGGATGTAGCGGTAGTTGTGTGGATGCAGGAACACGCTGCATCTGCACGCTATTGTTGTACGAGCTGTTATCAGCCAGCCAGATGGCTTCACTGGTTCCATAACAATGCACACGTAGCTCCGCCTGTGCTGGAGCATCACTATGGTCGGCCTGGCTGTAAATTTTGTGAGGCTAGCTCCGACAAATACATGACAAACCGTTTTAGGGTCAGACGAAGGGTTTGGCATTGTCTTCGCTGACTGAAAACACAATTTCAGCAAGTTTTTTCTTCTCATGTCGACTTTCAAAGTCTGATCTTGATTCAAGTGTCGTCTTCAAAGCAGCACAGTGACCTTTTCAAACGTGCCTCTTTTTTAAGATATGGACTCGCGTTCCTGGAAAGCTCCTTAAATCACGTTAAACTGCATTAGGAACAAGTTGAATTATATCACCGAATGTCTGTATCAATGGAAATCCTCTGGAAAATAAGACTTTAAGTGGGAGTTCTTGTTCTTGTCCTCCGATTCCTGTTTGTCTGCAGAACAGTGTGTGCAGCTTGTTTGGTGTTTGGGTTATTTGTTTCTAATCAGACCAGAACAGACCAGAACAGACCAGAACAGGTCAGCAGCAGAACTCCACTGCTGTCTTCATGGGGAAGATGGTAAGTCGTCTCTTCCCATCTTTCTGGTCTGTTTCTCTAACTGAATCTGCATATGTGACCTGTATCTACATGGGAAACATCTCCGCTGTGATGTAACTGCAGTTCTGCATGTCCGCTTGCTTGTTAAAAAAGTTGTTGATATACTTCATCAACACCGGCATACAGTATTTGCATGATTCTTACTCCTTGCTCAGGTTTGGACTGTTAAAAGAAATCCCCTCAGGTTCCAGTAAAGATAATTCAATGACATGAGATCATCACAATCCGATACCTCCCGTTTTCTGTTAAAATCATACTGACGTCACCTTGAAACAGCGTATTGATATAATGACACTGCCATTTCATAACGTGTGGAAAAGTTTGTACTGGTGTGTGTTTTATGGGCCAGAAAAATGCCATTGTGATACCCTGCTTTGTTTTCTCCAAAAAAAGCCATTGTCCGGTTGAAGGTCAAGGTGCATTCCTGTGCTGTGGGACATCTTCTCTGCCCCACTGGCCCTCACACGGCCTCCTCTTCCTCAGCTGTAAGAACTGCTGCTAGCTGTTAAACATGAAATCACATCCTGTATGAAATGCAGTGCAAGAGGGTATTGCTAAAGAAGTGTACAGTTTATCATGATACATGTTAGTCATATCAACACAATAGAATAGAATACAATATAATACAATAAGCTAGATAAGTAAGCCACTTTGTTTTGCCATTGTACGGATACAAAAAAATGTGTTCTCTGCATTTAACCCATCCTATTGTATAGGAGCAGTGGGCAGCTGCAGTGCCCGGGGACCAACTCCAGTTCTTCTTTCCATTGCCTTGCTCAGGGGCACAGGCAAGAGTATTAACCCTAACAGGCATGTCTTTTTGATGGTGGGAGGAAACCGGAGCACCTGGAGGAAACCCACCGCAGACAGCAGTGAGTGAGGGTGTTGAATGAGCTTGAGTGTGTTTTCTGGCATAATTCACTGTTTTTCTACTGCTTTCGCTTTTCTTTCTACATGGTAAGGTAAGAGGCATTTACTTTTACTTCATTGCTGGTTGTTGGGAAGTGACTGCAGTAGCTGGTTGGAGTTTGGTGGTGTGCAGTATGGCGCCCCTTCCTGGTGAGGGTTCGCCTCCCCTGTCTATCAGACACAGGGTTAGAGTGTGGTTGATTCGCGGTACACTGTCGAACAGGTTCTGCTGGCTACAGGGGAACAGGTCGGCCATGAGCCATGAGAATATCGGATGAATAAAGCCACGGTGGGTTTTCTCTGTTGGTTGAGAGAGGCCTAGTGCTAGATGATCTGTTTGTAGCCGCCTCGCCATTGTTTGTGCCATCGACACGTACTACCGTGTCAGGCCTCCATTTATCCCGCACGAGCTCCTTGAAACAGGTGAATCAGCCATACTAAATTGTCCCTAGGTGTGAATGTGTTGGCCCTGTGATGGACTGGCGGCCTGTCCAGGGTGTCTCCCCGCCTGCCGCCCAATGACTGCTAGGATAGGCTCCAGCATCCCGTGACCCGGAGTTGAATAAGTGGTTTGGGTAAGGTTGATGCTAGATCCAGCGTGGTGTAGGCACGGAAGTAGACGTGATTGGCTATTGCATTGGCCAATAGACAATGCAGAACCTTGAAGCACACTGACTTGAAACAAACGATGCGCACTGAAACATTTAGCTAGGTAGCTAGCTAACAACTGTCCTTAACATTGCCAGATCGTACTGTAACGATAGCTAACATTAACGCTTGTTAACAATGGAAATTCAAAAAGAGTTTAAACCCTAACCGTAACTGTAACCCTAATCAACAACCAATCATGTCTACTTCCGTGCCTACACCCCGTTGGATCTAGCATCAACCTTTGGATAATGGATGGATGGATGGATGGTAATGTCTATAACTTCAGATCATACCTCTGTGTGTGACGTGGAGTGGTACTTCAGGTAAGTATTTTAACAGGATATCACAACAGCAATAATTAAAATGACAGTAATCTAAGTGATATTGAAGCACAGGTAATGGATGCATGCAGGGTTGGAAGACACAGAACCAGTGAGAGACAGTCACCCAGCTGAGGCTGAGAGTCAGGTCTCTGCAATAGGTGAGTCATACTGTGAAAACACTAAAAGTGAAGATGAGGAGATGTTAGAGGATGATAGCCTATCACAGTTTACTGACTGTTACTTTACTGTCACAGTGTGATCAGCAGTCACATTCATTAAAGGAGATTCATGATTTACTTGATGAAGTTTATGGCAGACAGTCTATGGAAATAACTGATCTCTTCTCTGATGTGGACAGGTTTGTTAATCCGGTTATGAAGATTAGAAAATCGGCTGGATATGAAGAGCTCAGTAAACAGAAGAGGTTTCATCTGACTAAACGTAGGAAAGAAAACTGAGGAAAGGTTCCTTTAAATGTAAAAAAATAAAAAATGGGTGATACACAAAAGGTGTTTTTCTCTTGGAAATGTTTCACTGTCTTCTTTTCCTTCCCTTTCTGTCTTTTTTTATGGAAAGTTTGTAGGTAGGCAGTTTAGATATAGATGGAGGACAGGGTAGAGATAAGCGAGGTATGGTAGCTGAGCTTAGTAGAGATAAAAACATAGATGTGCTCTTTTACAGTACACAATGAGGTAGAGTGGGGAATGAGCTGGACAGGCCAGTTTTTTTTTTTTGAGCCATGGTGCCAACTTTAGTGCGGGTGTAGCTGTTTTCTTCTCGCAGTGCCTCATTTTAACAAATGTTTTGACATGTCAAGTGGAGCAGGGCAGAATCCAAGTAGTTCAGGCAACAATCCGAGAAATATCTTTTGTTTTCATAAATGTGTATGCTTATAATACTGGCGCTGATCGTTTGAGATTGTTTAGCAAACTGAAAGACAAACTTAAACAGTTTAATAGTAGCTCAATAACAGTAGTGGGTATAGACTGGAATTGCACTACACATCTTACAGATTACAAAAACTCAGAGCCGCATCCACCGTCAGCTTCATTTCTGTCCAGTGTGGTCCCAGAAAACGGCCTCATGGATGTTTGGAGGACACTTAATCCAGCAGTTAGGCAATACACATGGGTAAAAGCTGCCGAGGGTAGTGTGAGGGCAGCCAGGTTGGTTAGGATTTGTCTAAATCAAACATATAACAACAGGTAACTTAAGTCCACAATATCACCTGTTGGACTTTCAGATCATCATTTAGTAGTGGCAGATTTTTCCTTACAAGTTCAATTTCGACACTGTCCCTACTGACACTTTGCTGCACGGTTAACACATAATAAAGCTTTCTGTCAGTTCTTCTCAAACTTCTGCAGTCATCGGAGGCTGAGGAAGAAAGATTTTGAGAACTTAGATCGTTGGTGGGAGGTAGGAAAAACACAAATTAAGATTTTATGTCAACAATTCAAAAACACATTCGATATAGAGAAAATCTGTATTGAATAATTAGAGAAAGAAATTAAGATATTAGAAGATGAAGTGATTATTGGAAATAATGACAATAGCAGGACCTGGAAGAGTAGGAGGAAGGCTTTAGATAGGTTTTTACATGAGAAAGCAAAGGGTGCATTAATCAGAACTCAAATCTCTGCTATAAAAGGTATAGATGCTCCAACTTCTTTTTTCTTTAAGCTTCAAAGAAAGAAACAAATAGAAAAAATAAGGTGATGATGCATCTCAAGCTTCCAAATGGGGCAATAACAACTGATCCATCAAAGATGAGAAAACTGCCAAAGACTTCTTCAGTGGCCCGTTCAGTGCAGAGAATAGTGACTGACTGTGTGGAGAGATTGCCTCAGCTGGGTGAAACACAGGTAGCCAAGCTGGAGTCCCCCATCTCCTTTGATAAGATGTCTGCAGCGGTTCAGCAGCTCAGCTGTGGCAAAGCCTCTGGAGTTGACGGACTTACTTCGGAGTTTTACAAGGCGTTCTGGATTCTAATTGGACAAGACTTACATGAAGTATTTAAAGACAGTTTGGATTCTGGGACTTACCTTTAAGTTGTAGAAGGGCTGTCCTAACACTGTTACCCCAAAAGGGAGATATTGGCTTACTAAAAAACTGGAAACCGGTTTCATTGTTATGTACAGGCTATAAAATAATTGCAAAATGTCTTTCAAATAGACTCAAACAGTTTATGGATACTGTTGTACATTATAGCCAAACATACCGTGTTCCTGACCGTACAATTAAGGATAATCTGTTTTTGATACGGGACATTATTGATATATCTAAGCTCCAGGAACTGGACATTTGCGTGCTTTCTATAGATCAAGAGAAGGTTTTAGATAGGGTGGATCATTGTTCTTTGTTCAAAACACTTGAAGGTTTTGGTATTGGGGGATACATTTATTCCATTGATCAAGTTGTTAATTCTGCAGCCAGTGTTCTGTTAAAGGTAGGAGGTGGACTCAGCCGAACTATCTCTGTTCAGAGAGGTATAAGATATGGTTGTTCCTTATCTGTAATGCTGTACTCCCTGGCCATCGAGCCTCTTTTAATTTAGCTCAGGCAGGGCCTCTCAGGGCTAACCTTTTCAAAGAACATCACTAATTCAGTTAGTTTATCAGCATATGCTGACAATGTCACAGCTTTCATAACAAGTCAAAATGATTTAAAAATTCTCAAGCAGAAATTGGCCTTGTACGAACAAGCTTCTTTGGCAAAAGTCAATTGGTCAAAATCTGAGGGTGTATTACTGGGGGAGTCAAACAATAAAGAGAAGCCAACATTACCAGTCGGGCTGCAGTGGAACATAGAAGGGATGAAATGCTTAAGTGTATTTCTGGGCAGTGACCGCTTTCTGAGCAAAAGCTGGGAGGATTTAGTGGAAAAGATCAGTGCCCGACTGTTTACAAACTGTAGATGGACTTGGCTCCAGCCTCAGTTGTCCTATATGAGGAGAGTCTTGAATGTTAATAACTTGATTGCCTCGATGTTCTGGCACCGGTTTACAGTTGTAGAACCTCCGGACATGCTCGTAAGAGAAGTACAGAACAGGCTGGTGAACTTCTTCAGGGGAGGCTTTCACTGGACCAAATCTGCTGTATTGTTCCTACCAGTGTTAGAAGGAGGCCAGGGCCTGATTGACTTCCACAGTTGTATCACAGCGTTTTGCCTTCAAACTGTGCAGTGACTATCACAAACAACTTTGGAGTGAAACAGCATCTGTGTTGGGTTATGAACCTGAACTATGACAAGCACTTGTTCCTTCTGCACCTAGCTGGCATGGAGTTCACTATAATACCTTTCTATCAGGTTGTCCTCCAAGCTTGGGGAACAGTTATGAACACCAAAAGAGACTACTCCCAGATCTATGGCAGTGTAGGGGAGGAACCACTGTTCTATAATCCGCTGATACACTGCAGGATGCTTAGCTCCGTAAGTATATGGAGATCCCTCACAAGAGCTGGATTTACTAAGTTAGCGTGTCTCAGATTAGGAGGACAGTGGAAAACGGCTGACATTTTGAGCCAAGAGACTGGTTTTAAATCTCTTTGTCTAATGGAGAGGTTGTTGAATGAATTGATCAGTGCACTTCCTGGTTTCTTCAGAGAGGCACTAGGAGCAGAGTGTGGAGAGGATCAGCCAGCTGTGCGGCCTGTTGTTCCATCTTTGTCCATCCTTGCTGCAGTAGAGGAGCATGATGAAGTGAAGGGGGCCATTCTGTCTTTCAAAACACCAGAACTATAGGACTTCTCAAATACATCAAAGAAGGCCTTGTATGCAGTCACTATAAAGGTTCTCAACAGAACATCACTAGCTGGTGTACAGGAGTCGAGGTGGTTGAGTGTGTGACACCAGGTTCATCTCCCAAAGGCAGCTGGAGGTCCCTGTATAAACCCCCCATAGAGAAACACACTGTGGGTCTGCAGTGGAGCATGGTACACGAGGCTGTGGCTATGAACAGTCATGTGGCACATATAGATCCTTGATCAGGGAGTCACTGTTTTTTCTGTAATGATGAAGAAACTCTACAGCACTTATGGCTCAGATGTCCCAGATTGAGCCCTCTTTTCTCCGGTGGCTCAGAGGCTCAGGAGAGGTTTTAGCCCGTTTGTCTTTGGTCTTACGTACACGACAGCACAGTACAGACGTGTCACTTTGGTTGATTTCCTAATAGGTCAGGCACGGGGGCGGAGCGTGTCTCTCAGCACAAAGGGAGCGGAGCCACCCGATCTTCGCGGTTGTCCTGAGAGGTCGCGGCTGACTTAGATGAAAAATAATTTGTAAGAGGACGACACGACGCAATTAGCTTCTTCTTACTTTCTTGCTTCTTGCGTTTGAATGAGCCTGATTCATGTTTTTTCTTCTCCATTTTGAAGTTCCCTCAAATTCATTCATTAAACTGTCCGGTTCTGTCAAGTGTAAAAATGCTTACTCACGTTCCCTTCTGGCAGTGTGACGCAGTTATACCTCACAACCAATCACAGCTGGATCACAGCTCCGACGCATTCATGAATAGTCGTAAAAAAGGCTTTAGCCTTTATAGGGACAGTTAATATCTATGTATAGGGGCCCCGTACTGCACTGTATTTTTTATCTTTAGCCGACTTTACGAGTGTGTCACTGAATGCGTCGGAGTCCCGAGACCCGGTGCGTTCACGGACGCTCGTAAACTCGGCAACAGAGCTACAAACGGAGCCCTCCGACCTTGTGCGCCCTAGGGCGACCGCCCCCATGCCCCCGCTCTGGCTCCGCCTCAGGTCAGGCAAAAATGAATATTTAGTTCAGCAGAGGAAACAAAATGAAAGGCACAGGGTCCGCAGATGCTACACTCATGTTCAGGGGTCTGGTGGCTGCTTGGCTGAAAACTGAGTTCATGTATTTCAAAATAATTTCCACCTGAAGAATTTGTTTCTGTTTGGGGACATGGAGATGTTCTGTGCTCTGTAGATAACCAATTACTTCTTCTTAATTTCTGAAAAAGGGAAGGTTTTTATTGTGTATGGGGATTGTTGTGTTTCACTTATGAATACGAGTATCTGTGTTAGTGTAACGAATTCGAGGGGGCCACGCAACCACAGAAACTGCCACGGTCGGGAAGCGAACCCGTATCGCCCGCACCGCAGGAGACATCGCTAACCACTCGACTAAAGAGTTTGACCCGCCAGTAGGCGGCCAGCGTGTTTACCTATCTATGGAAGTTACATTAATACTGTTATTTTAATGTGAATGAAAAATTGGACAATTAAAGACTTGGTTAAAGGTGTGTGTGTGTCTCTCTCTCTCTCTCTCTCTCTCTCTCTCTCTCTCTCTCTCTCTCTCTCTCTCTCTCTCTCTCTCTCTCTCTCTCTCTCTCTCTCTCTCTCTCTCTCTCCACTGCATGCGGGAAGGTTCGGTGCGTGAGTGAGGGTGTTGAATGAGATTGAGTGTGTTTTTTGGCTTATTTCACGTCTTTCTACTGCTTTCACTTTTCTTTTCTTTTCTTTTTTTCTCTACATGGTAAGGTGAGAGAAGTTTAATTTTACTTCGTCGCTGGTTGTTGGAAAGTGACTGGAGTATGTTGTGTTCAGTAATCTAGTTACCCTATATTACATTGAGTTCTATACTGCCAACCGCTAGAGGGCGTTGTATTCTTAGGTCACTAGTAACCGTAGGTTAGGTTGACTCTTTGAATGTGGTAGTTAGTTGCTGCTGAGAACCTGTCGGAGCGCGGAGCATGTTGGAAGCTGAACCTGACATGGTCTGCCGTACTTTTTGTTTGTGTTTTTTCTGTTAACTTTGACACTAAGGTCCAATAATTGAAGGGTCTGCTCTGCCGGAAATATCGCGGAAAAAAATTGTGGCCATTTTTGTGTATGCACCCTTAATTTTTTGACAGAAAAATGGGAAAAAATATTTTTTTCTCCAAATCCTCAGTGGGTGGGGTAGGCTGTCAATAAATGCATTCCAGATACACAGAACA
Organism: Lampris megalopsis; assembly: GCA_022114975.2. Classification (NCBI taxonomy): domain Eukaryota; kingdom Metazoa; phylum Chordata; class Actinopteri; order Lampriformes; family Lampridae; genus Lampris; species Lampris megalopsis. The sequence goes on along the minus strand of JAJHIY020000428.1, from coordinate 3,147,065 downwards.
CATATGGTGACAATATCCACCGAAAAAATAACTCGTAAAAACATTTCTACATGATTTGGGATCCATTTAATGCAAAAAATGTAGTCATTTTTTCACTTTTTTCAATAATTTCATCTTTACTTCATTGGCAATCAACTATGGCCCCGAGTTATGACATCAGTCAATATGCCATTCTTTTCACCAAACAGTATACACATTCCACAGAAAAAAATATAAAAATCCAACCAAAATCATTGGTTCTGTGATGATTTTACTACTAGTTGGCGATCAACAGGCTCAGAACCTCAATAGAATTTTGGGCTACTCTCAAAATTCCGAAAGACATACTGGATATTGAACATGATTGTTAATGTCCACATTAATGCTTCTCCCATGTAGTTCAACAGATTAGCTTTATTCAGTGGATTGTGAATGAAGCCTTTCCATTCAGGTATAGGGAGAGTGTCATGTGGCTTGTACTCCTTCATTTTGCTAGGGAAGGTCTTCATCCTCTTCTCTCGTTCCTCACCTTTCAGACTTTCAGCAGGGGAGACATCATATCGATCACCAACAAAGTGGATGCAGTCACACTTGTCTGGGATGATGCCAAGGAGCTGCCTCAGGTACTTTCCTTGCAGTTCATGGACGGTGCTGCTCCCAAGATGTTGGTAACGTTGAATGAATGCCATGGCATCTACTACCATTACAACAGGCTTGTCGGACAGCGGTAGTCTGTCCACTTCCCCCCATGAGCTGCCAAGGACTGTCTTGATTGCAGCCAGGTAGTCTGCCTTGCTTCCTTTACGCATAGCATAACCTTGGTCAAGGGACTGATCTGGCTCAAACAGGGAGGCTGGGCAACTTGTCCATTCATGACCAAAGACTTTCACCTTCCTGTCTTCATCTCAGTCCTGCACAAAGTACAGGTTCCGGACAACTGCACTCTCTTCCTCGTAGACCTTCTTGGCTTTGAATGCCATGGAGTGACTTTTTTGGCTTTGTTGCAAAGGTGGCAAGTTTTATTTGGGCTACTTTCTCACTGTCTGTTTTTCTTGCTGCAGCCAGTGCCTCCAATCCTTTTTCACGAGCACTCACCAAGTCTGCAGATGCAGCTTTGTGGCCTGTTGAGATGTTCATCAGCTCCTGTTCTTCACATGTGAATGGATTGATCACCTGGTTGTTGATGACATCTGTTATTTTCCTTACACTTTCTGCCTCCTTTGCACCTTGGCTGTTAAAGTCCTCATGGCATTTGGTGTCATCCATATCCAGGTGTGCCATAGCCTTTGTCTGCTCTGACACGGCTGTCAGAACTGGAAGAGCTTTCAAGTATTTCTCCATGGCCGCTGGCTGCTGACTGATGCCAGTGAAGAGTTTTGTCTTGGCATCACGGTTGTAGGTTTTCTCAAGTGCCATGTCTGTCCAGACACCATTGAACCGTCCTTCTGTTTGACATACAGTGAACTTCCCATCCTTGAATTCCCTATGGATGTTTGGAGCCAGTGTAGGCAGGCTTCTCATTGCTTCTAGGTAGTGGGGCAGGCAGGATACATACTTGTAGTGGCCAGCAGCTACAAGGTATGGTAACATCTTTTCTACTTCAGCCAGGTGTTCCTCCCACAGACCTGCACGCTCAGCATGGATGAACCGTTTCAGAATCATCACCATATCCATGTACATTAGCCATAGCTTTTTGGTAGGTGAGGTATATGCTTCATCAAACTCAGCCATCAAACATGACAGCTTTTTCAGTTGGTCAGTTGCATCAGCACACGCAGAAGATGCCTTCTCTACATCCTCTTCTGACAAGGCATCTAGGAGTAGCTGGACATTGTTGGCAAGCACACACATGTACTCCAGGTCCTTCTCTTCAATGACCAACCATCTGGCAAATGCTTCCCAGTGTAGGGCAAACATGGCTGCATACACCATAGTGTGGGCATGCAGCATTGCATAGTTGTCTTTCCCACTGATGATCTTGTTTGCTGTTCCACAGAGACAGACATCAGCTTCGAATTTGATGTCTTCGATTCCAGTGGACTGCATCAAATGCCCAATGGCTCCAAGGAAATTCTGAGCAATGTGGAAGCCACCCATGTGCAAGATAAGTTTGGCATACTTCTCTTGGTTCTTCTTTTGCACTCAGAACCACCTCATAGATTGCTTGGTCACATGTGATGATGGCATACTCTTGGCCATGTTTTCTCGACACATCCATGCAGTACTGAACTAACTGTTCAACCACATCTGGGTTTGTTGGTAACTTGGGGAAGAAGGGACCATAGCTGATCACAGTTGCAGGGGTGGCATCTGGGATGAGAAATGCCTGGAATGAACTCCATGTTGGAGCAGCGCAGCTTGGTTTCAGGTCCTCCAAGAGTACAGTAGGGCAGCTATGCACCAAATGCCACAGGATGCTCAGGTGGTCAAGAGGTTCTGCTAGACACACAGGTAGCTTAGGCTCTGTTTCAACTCCAACCAGGGAGCGACTCCTTTGACGATCTTTTAGACTGAGGTGGCTTTCCTTGGTTTGAAAAGGCTGAGAAGATTCCAGGGATGATTGGTGGGTTTTCAGCTGAGGTAAACTAACCATTGGTGTGGGGTCTTCATCTGGATTCTTGTACTGGAATATGACGTGTGTTGTGCCATGCAGTGTTCGTCCATCCTTTGTGTACTCTTGGAAGTCAAGGTTATCAAATGCAAACTGTGTGAATCGTCCAACCTTGAGGTTTGTTGGTATGAAGGCATCATCCTTAGTTGCCTGCTCTTCAACTGATTGTGCCATTGTTGTAATATATCTCTGTGCTTCTTGGTAGCCGATGCTGTTCCCAAATCTATTTAGGAGTGACACAGTCGACTTGCTTCTGGTTTCCTTGAGGATGTGCAAAGCTGTTCCAACGTGTTTTGGTGTTGGGATCTTGGCAACTGCTTGGCAGACATCCTGGGCAAGGTTGAGAACTTGTTCTTGCTGCTTAGGACTGACTTTCACCCGGCCGTCCTCACCTAACTCTGGGGATGCATCTGTTATCATCCATGCCAGGTGGTTATACAGGTTACAGCTCACTCTTCGGGATGCCTCCAGGTATGATAGCTCTAGCTGCAGTGACGGGTCTTCAGTCATACTTCCAGGCATCTGGCGACTTCCACTGTGTGGAGCCGTTCTGGCTTCTCTTGCCACCTTCAGTGCCTGCTTCTCTGCCTTGTGTTGATCCTGGAGCTCCTTCCGTATTCTCTTTGCAGTGTTGTAGGAAGAGACTATGGTGTCATCAGGTGTCAACTCATCATCACTTTCTTCTTCATACTCTGCCTCTTCAGCTGTCTCCTTAAGTTCCTTCAACTTGGAGAGCATGCAGCCAACATTCATTTCTGCTGAGCAAATCAGGCTAGAACATCCTTTCTGTGGCACAACCATTATTTTACAATTGCCACCTACTTCATAGTGCCTTTTAAAGTGGGCTATCAAGGACTGAGATCTGTAAGAGGCAACATTGTGAACTCCATGGCTTTCCAAGTATTTACGGAATTCATCCCTCGAAGCTGTAATGAAGAATATGGCACTCTCTCTGAAAAGGGGCTCATCTATCCGAGATATGAGTTGGTTCAGTGCAGCATCATATGGAGTGGTGGCAGTACTAGTCTTTTCTTGTGCACGAAGACGCTTTGTCAGGTAGATGTTCATGCATTCCTTGTGGTACCGGAAGTCATCAGCAATCATGTCAAGTACACTTGTTTCCATCAGGACCACGAATCTTGTGTAGCATATCTTCACCTTCAAGTTTGTTTGCTTTTTCCCATACTGCATTCTGTGTGTCATAAGTGGCGATCAAAATGAGGGATCTACCCCCCTTGGTTGTGCGAGCTCTTCCACAAATGAAGCACTCTTCCTTGCGTTTGATGGGCTGTGGCATTGACATCCGTGTTTTGTTAGTAGGCCTACTGCTGTCTGGCTCAGGGTTAAGTTCTGCTTCAAATGAAGTGCCTTCTTGCTTTTCAACTTTTTTCTTCCTCTGGTCAAGTTTTACGATTTGTGTACTTCGCACGACATTGTGTGTGCCACATAGGGTTCCTCCCCAGAAAGTCACATTGAGGTTCCAGCTCATTCTCAAGTCTGAATGAGACATTGTCCTTTCTGCTGGTTACAGCATATAGGAGGGAAGGATTGCCTTGATCCGTCAGTTTCTGAAGGGTACCAGCGTTACTGTCTGTTTTCTGACATATTAAGCAAGCGGTATAGTTGGTACTGGGCCGCTTTCTCTTCAGCTGCTTGGTTGAGAACTCAGGCTCCATCCTTCATTCTTCTCCAATTCACGTCACTCCTCTCCTGTTCTCTACTCTCAACTCTTATCCTCTCCTGTTCAATTCACTCCTCTCCTCTCTCCTCCTCTCCTTTCTCCTCCACTCTTCTCCACTCTTCTCCTCTCTTGTTTAATCCACTCCTGTCCTCTTCACTGTCCTCTTCTCTCCTTTCCTCTCCACTCCTATCCGCTCCTGTTCCATCCACTCCTCTCCACTTCTCCTCTCCTGTTCAATCCACTCCTGTCCTCTTCACTCTCCTCTGGTCTCCTCTCCAATACACTCCGCTTCTCTTCACACTTCTCCTCTTCACTGTTCTCTCCTATCCTCTCCATTCTTATCCTCTCCACTCCACTCCTCTCCACTCTTCTCCTCTTCACTCTCCTCTCCCCTCCTCTTCTCTCATATTCAATCAACTCCTCTCCATTCCTCTCCTCTCCACTCTTCTCTCCTGTTCAATCCAATCCTCTCCTTTTTCCTCCACTCTTCTCCTCTCTTGTTCAATCCACCCCTGTCCTCTTCACTCTTTTCTCATCTCCACTCTTCTCCTCTCCTCTCCTCTTCAATCCACTCCTCTCCTCTCCACTCTTCTCTCCTCTCCACTCCTCTTTACTGTCCTCTCTACTCGTCTCCAATCCTCTGCTGACTTCTCCTCTCGCTATTTTTTCCTCCACAGCAACTCCAATAAGATCAGAACCAAATCTGTAAATGGGAAATATTGTGCATTCAGGTGAAAGAAATCCAAATGTTTGACATGACTAGCCAACTAGCTGTTGACAAATCCACTCTCTCTATATACCGTACAGTATTATATATATAAAAACAAACTATGCATAATAAATAGTTTGTTTACAGCTTACAGAACATTTTTATTTTTCAGTACTGTGATATCCAATATAGGTACATTTCATTTTTGTGTGGCCATTCATGCCACAAGCTAACTAGCTACAATTTTTCTAAACCTGAACGTAACAACTGGCCATGTAGCTAATTGCTAACGGTAGCTAACGTTTAGGGCAGCCTATAGTTATCCTTACTAGCCTACTATATGTCTGACATGAAAAAACACTTCAGCTAATTACCATTACAATATCCATAATTACCATTATCTTCCCCAAACGCTGGGACAGACCTAATCACAAAACTCACTGTCACTAGTCACTTACCAAAGAAAATGATGAGCAGCTTTGAAGTCCGTTGGTAACCGTTGGTTGCTTGTTCCAAACTCATTCAAATCACTAAGATCGTGTGTGTGTGTGTGTGTGTGTGTGTGTGTGTGTGTGTGTGTGTGTGTGTGTGTGTGTGTGTGTGTGTGTGTGTGTGTGTGTGTGTGTGTGTGTGTGTGTGTGTGTGTGTGTGTGAGTGCCATGATGCTAAATATCCAGTATGTCTTTCGGAATTTTGAGAGTAGCCCAAAATTCTATTGAGGTTCTGAGCCTGTTGATCGCCAACTAGTAGTAAAATCATCACAGAACCAATGATTTTGGTTGGATTTTTATAATTTTTCTGTGGAATGAGTATACTGTTTGGTGAAAAGAATGGCATATTGACTGATGTCATAGTTGATTGCCAATGAAGTAAAGATGAAAATATTGAAAAAAAGTGAAAAAAACGCCTAATTTTTTTTGCATTAAATTGATCCCAAATCATGAAGAAATGTATTTTAAGAGTTATTTTTTCAGTGGATGTTGTCACCACATGTGTTCTGTGTATCTGGAATGCATTTATTGACAGCCTACCCAACCCACTGAGGATTTGGAGAAAAAAATAATTTTTCCTATTTTTCTGTCAAAACACGAAGGGTACATACACTAAAATGGCCACTTTTTTCGCGATGTTTCCGGCAGAGCAGACCCTTCAATTATTGGACCTTAGTGTCCAAGTTAACAGAAAAAAACACAAACAAAAAGTATGGCAGACCATGTCAGGTTCAACCCATTTTGTTGAGCTTTTGAGTCTGTGGATCCCTGACTATACGGCATTACAGGGCCATTTTACGCCGACGGTGAACATAGTTGTGGAGCGGCATGCTTTCAGAAAAAGGGTGCAGGGAGCACAAGAATCCATAGTGCAATACATTGCTGCATTAAGAGAACTGGCTGCAACGTGTGAATTTCCAAACACTGATTACATGATTCGAGATCAGCTCGTGGAGCATGTAGCTAACCCTCGCATTAGAGAGAGGTTATTGCTAAAGACAAGCCTGACGTTAGCCGATGCTATTACCATAGCTACTCAATGTGAAGCAGCTACCCTACAAGCTAAGTCTATGGCAGGTCAGCAGCAAATACCAGTACAAGTTGTGCAGACCCAGAAAACTGCATGCGGCCAGGGAAAGCCACACAAGGGTGCATATGCAAAGTCTGCTCAGAAATCTGCTACAGCCTCCTCCGCACGTACCTGCTACCGGTGTGGTTCAGAGAAACACCTTGCTAACTCACAGGAATGTCCAGATGCAAAAGCAACATGCAGAGGTTGCAATAAAATAGGACACTTTGCCCGTGTGTGTAAGCTGTCTCAGCAGACTCATTCAGTGAAGGAGGTTGAAATGCCTGAATATACATTCCTGCTTGTGGAAGGAACAGACACCCCTGATAAGATACAGTGTTCAGTCGACATTCAAACAGCGAAAGTGGTGAAGACAGTGAAACTAACGGTCGATATGGGTGCTTCAGTGTCTGTTTTACCTCGATGCATCTACGAGGAGCACTTCAAAGAAGCTCCTCTACAACAATCAGTCCGTCTAGTGACATACTCACGGACCCCTATCAACGTGCTGGGCTGCATGGAAGCGACCGTTCACATGGATGGCATAAAAGGGCCAGCTAGCTTCTGCGTAGTGGACTCAGGGACTGCCCTTATGGGGAGAGACCTCATATCCTCTCTCTACCTGCGCATCGAAGGTAACGCGGTATATCCGTCATCCGCAGCACCTCCATCTCTGCCCGCCGCTGCAGTTTCAGTGGGATGTCTCACCACCCAGCCAGCCTCACCTGCAACCGTAGGCTGTGCAAAAGGTTTCATGCATGAAGTGACAGTGTCACCGGACGCTGTACCAGTGCGTCAGAAACTGAGACGCCTTCCCTTCTCCGTGTGAGCTGATGTGTCAGCGGAGCTGAATCGTCTCCTCTCAGCTGGTATGATAGAGTGCATCGATGCTTCGCCGTGGATCTCACCTATCGTGGTCACACAGAAGAAAACAGGAGGGATTCAAATGTGTGTGGACCTTCGAGAACCCAACAAAGGGATTGTAGTGGATAGTTACCCCCTTCCTCACATGGAGGAACTACTCTCTACACTGACAGGTGCTACTGTGTTCTCAACTATTGATTTGGAGAGTGCCTATCACCAAGTGCCTTTGCATCCCAAAAGTCTGGATTTAACAGCTTTCATCACACATGATGGGCTGTTTCGGTTCTGCAGAGTTCCCTACGGCCTGGCTTCAGCCCCTTCAGCCTTTCAAAAGTTGATGGAGACAGTGTTGAAGGGTGTGCTTAAGGTTCAGAACTACCTGGATGATGTTATCTGCTACGGGCGCATAGCACAGGAGCATGACACAGCTCTGGAAACTGTCCTACAATGGCTTGAAGGAGCAGGCCTGTGTGACACTCACAATTGTGTTGTCACAATTTAAGTTATTGTATTTGATATATTGTTAGTAGGAGCCAGATTTACTTCATTGTTATGTAGACTAAGTATTTCTAATGTATTGCAGCTGCAATATGTCTCCACGCCACAAGGGGGGGCGCTGGTCTGGCAGAGTATTGTGTTTCTATAAGTGTGTTGCAGTGGGCTCGTGCCTTCAGACATCACCAGCCTGCTCAACAAGTCAACCACGTCTCCTGTTTTATACTTTCTTTCTGTTTAAAACAGGTATGTACTGTCACCAAGCATGATTGAATGATATAGCAACCAAATGTATACATGTTTGACTTACAAACTACGAAGTTCTGGGTCTTTATGTCCAGTAAAAAGTTTTATTTTGTTGAACTAGAAAAGTTCGCTAGCTACTTAGTTAGCCAGTTAGCTAACTTGCCTCGTCATGCCCATAGCTGCGTGCCAGTTTGTGTTGAGGAATAAGATGGTGATTCTTGCCATTATTGAGTGTTGTTTTGTTTAGTTTTTGGCTCCTGGACTAATTTGGTTTCTTTTGTGGTTTAACTGAATGTAGAAACATGTACAAACGTTATGATATTGTCTTTAATGAACGGTTTTATGAGCTACGGTGCAAACAAGAGTAGCCAAGGTTACCATGGTAACATGTGGTCAGTTCGTGAGCCAGTTAAGGTGGCTTCTGTGCAATGTTAGTTGTACACAGGTTATTCTAAGTCTTATTTGTGTTTTTTATATAAAGATGTAATTTGTTTGTTGACATATAGGCTGATCTATCTTTTTGGAATATATGTAGAATACAGATAATCTGTAAAGCAGCAATGAAACTATTGAACTGTATCAGAAACAGTATTATTGTAATATCTAGTGTTACTAGGGGACCCATAGCATACTGTAGCTATTGTAGCTTCTGTTGGTCAATTCAGTTAGTTGATTTATTGCATTAGTGCAAGTGGAATGTTTGTGTCACAATGTGTGTATATGTCAGATAATTGAGATATTGATGTAAGAGATTATTGTTGATATAAAAAAAGAAAAGAAATAAGAAGATGAGATGAATAAAGAAAAGATTAATTTATGATTTTATGAGTAAATAAAGACGTCACCAGCCTGCTCAACAAGTCAACCACGTCTCCTGTTTTATACTTTCTTTCTGTTTAAAACAGACCCACTTTCCTGTTACTGGCCCCGCCCCTTACCTGGGACCTGTAACATCTGTGGCTCAACGAAAAGAAATGCCACTTCCGCCAAGCCGGTCGAAGTTCCTGGGACATCTGGTGACAGCAAAAGGTATCGAGCCTGACACAGAGCACTTGCAGGCCATTACTCAGGCCCCGGCTCCCAAAGATGCGGGCAGCCTCCGCTCCTTTCTTGGTATGCTCTCGTGGTATGCGAAGTTTATACCCAACTATGCTATAGAGGTAGAACCTCTCCGTGCCTGTCTGCGACAAGAGGGCACATTCGAGTGGACTGAAGAGGCTCAGAAATGCTCCCTGACTGTGAAACAGCTGCTGGTGGACAGCCCGACGCTTGCTCTATTCAATCTGGACTTCCCAACCATAATTTCGACTGACGCCTCTGACTACAGACTGGGAGCTGTGTTCACCCAGATGCATCCAGACCACACAGAACGTACAGTGGCGTTTGCTTCACGTTCACTGACTTCAACAGGGAGGAAATACTCCACTGTAGAGAAAGAGGCTCTTGCGTGTGTCTGGGCAGTGGAGAAATGGAGGACATATCTGTGGGGCAGGAAGCTTACACTGCGCACTGATCATCAGGCCCTCACTACACTCCTCTCTACAAAAGGTGCTGATCGAGCAGGGATGCGCATTGCACGATGGTCTGCGCGTCTCCTCTGTTTCACCTATGATGTCGTGTATCGGGCTGGATCATTAAACCATACAGCCGACTGCCTCTCGCGTTTACCTCTACCTGCTGCCTCCCCTCTGGTCGAGGACACAGAACCTGAGTTAGTGGCCTTGCTGTCGACGGCCCCTGTCTCAGTGTCTGCAGGGAAGTTTGAAGATGCTTCCTTCTCCTGCCCTGAACTTGCATCTCTGCGTGAGCAAATCAACCAGCAGTGGCCGCCGTCTGTTAAAACGGTGAATCCAGTGCTGCATCCCTACTGCAAGATCAGGCACGAACTGTGTGTGAAGGACAACTTAGTGCACACTCATTGCCCTGGCTCACGACGGCCACCAGGGTATTGTGCGAACGAAGCAATGCTTGCGTGAGCTGTACTGGTTTCCTGGTATTTATGCACTGGTACGCTCAGAGATATCTACATGCTCACTGTGTCAAAGTTCAGACAAGTCAGCAAAAGTGACCGAGGCACCACTGTAACCGGTACCTCTGCCTGAGGGCCCCTGGAGTAAGCTGGGCGTGGACATTGTTGGACCGTTTGAAACTGCAACATGGGACTGTAAATTCGCAATCACTTTGACCGACTACTACTCAAAGTGGCCCGAAGTTGCTTTCGCTTCATCTGTCACCACGGAAACAGTGGTGGGATTCCTCAGCAGTGTCTTCAGCCGCTATGGCAACCCAGAGTCCCTGGTCAATGATAATGGACCGCAATTTACATCTGCTGCGTTCTCCGCATTCCTCCAGGACAGAGGGATCACTCATATTCGCTCCTCTGTATACCATCCAGCTGCTAACGGTGCAATTGAGAGATTTAACCAAGTACTCAAAGGTTGTATCCAAGCTGCAATCATTCAGTATCAACCCTGGAAAGCTGCAACCATGGATTTCCTCCAAACCTATCGAGCTACACCGCACGCCACGACCGCCGCATCTCCGTTTGAGGTCCTGCATGGTCACAAGATGAGAACTAAGCTCAACGTTCTCTCTCCTCCGGGTGTGACAGCGCAGGATTCTGAGGTGCGTGGCCGGGTGTCGCTTCGCCAGTCTCACATGAAAGAGTACTGTGACAGAAGACGGGGTGCTCACACTCCTTCATTCAGAGAAGGGGACAAGAGTGCGTGTGCGGAAACCTGTGCACGTGATGAAAGGGCATCAGATAAAAAGGAAAGTGGTTCCTAGCACTTACACCCTGGATGATGGTAAAGCATGGCATGCTTCCCATTTGACCGCGGTACCCCTGGGACTGCCTAACTCCTCAGAGCAACCAAAAACTGGTGCTGAAACATCTGTGGAGCCTGGACTGTCCCATGGGACGGGTAACCGTCCCGTCAGAGAGCACAAGCCACCAGCCTGGCTTGAGGACTATGAGACTTCATAGAAAAAAAAACACGTTCTTACTGTGAGTTGTAATGAAAAAAAAACATGTTCTTACTGTGAATGAAAAATATTGTGATTATCTGGTTATTGTGAAAAAAACTAATAAGCATTTTGTTGTTAAAGCTTATACATTGTGATAGTGTAAAGAAATAATACAAGTAGATGTTATTGTTATTGATACAGTGTTAGGCAAAGACGAGCAATTATTTTAAGTAAAGGGGGGATGTTGTGTTCAGTAATCTAGTTACCCTATATTACATTGAGTTCTATACTGCCAACCGCTAGAGGGCGTTGTATTCTTAGGTCACTAGTAACAGTAGGTTAGGTTGACTCTTTGAATGTTGCAGTTAGCTGCAGCTGAGAACCTGTCGGAGCAGGTTGGAAGCTAACAGTCTGTCTTGCAATTCTTTTAGTAAAGTTTATTAAGCAATACGTCGTGTGGTTATTCTACCAAAGAATATAACAGAGTAGCTGGTCGGCGTTCGGTGGTGTGCAATATGGCGTCCCTCCCCGGTGAGGGTTCGCCTCCCCTGTCTATCTGACACGTGGTTAGAGTCGTGGGCGACTCGCGGTACACTGTCGAACAGGTTCTCCTGGCTGCAGGAGAACAGGTCGGCTATGAGAACATCACCTACGGCTCTCGGATGAATAAAGCCGTGGTGACTTTTCTCCGAGAGGAGCGTTTAGTCCACCTGTTGGTTGAGAGAGGCCCGGTGCTGGACGATTTGTTTGTAGCCGTCTCGCCATGGTTTGTGCCGTCGACATGTGTTACCGTGTCAGGCGTACCTCCGTTTATCCCGAACGAGCTCATTGAAAGAGAACTGAGTCGTTTCGGAAAGTTTGCCAGCGGGTTCAAAACAGTACGTCTGGGTTGTGACGACGCTAGAATGCAGCATGTTAACTCCCTGCGGAGACAGGTGTTCATGTATTTAAATGACCCCTCAGAACATCTACAAGTGTCATTTAAAGTAAAATACGAACACGGCTTCTACACTTTGTATGCAAGTTCTGGCAGCATGAAATGCTTTGAGTGCGGCGATGTCGGCCACAAACGTTCATCCTGCCCGCACAGGGAGCCCACAGCGGGCAGCAGTTCAGGTCAGCCACAGCCTGACGGCGCCGCTGAGGGCGGTAGTCCGCAAACAGTGCAGCAGGCGGCGGGAGATACCGCAACCGGTGATCCCCAACCTGGTATGGAGGGAAATGTAACAACTGAGCAGTACAGCAATACTGTAAATGACGGTAATCTGAGTGGTACTGAAGCACAGGATGTAGATGTATGCAGAGACGGGGGACAGACAGAACCAGTGTGTGACAGTCACCCAGCTGAGGTTGAGAGTCAGGTCTCTGCAACAGGTGAGTCACACTGAAAACGCTGGAAATGAAGATGAGGAAATGTTAGAGGATGATAGCCTATTTACTGATATTGTGTCACAAGGTGATCAGCACTCATACTCATTGAAGGAGATTATTGATTTCCTTGGCGAAACCTATGGCAGACAGTCTGTGAAAGAATCAGATTTCTTCTCAGATGTGGACAGGTTTGTTAACTCTGTTATGAAAATTAGAAAAACGGCTGGGTATGAAGAGGTCAGTAAGCAGAAGAGGTTTCGTCTAAAGAAGATTCTGACGAAATTTAGGAAAGAAAGGCGAGGAAAGGTTCCTTTAAATGTTCAAAACTGAAATATAGGTGATACACAAAAGGTGTTTTTTTTTCTCTCTTGGAAAGGTTTCACTGTCTCATCGTTCTTTTTCTCTCTTCTTTTAATGGACAGTTTGCTAGTAGGGAGTCTAAATATTAATGGAGGACGGGATAGAGTTAAGCGAGGTGTGGTAGCTGAGCTGAGTAGAGCTAAGAACATAGATGTGCTCTTCCTACAGGAAACACATGGCTCTGTAGACAAGGAGATAGAGTGGGGAATGAGTTGGCCAGGTTTTTTTGAGCCATGGTACAAACTTTAGTGCAGGTGTAGCTGTTCTTTTCTCACAGCGCCTCCTTTTAACAAATGTTTTGACATGTTAAGTGGAGCAGGGCAGGATCCAAGTAGTTCAGGCAACAATCCGAGAAATACCCTTTGTGTTTATAAAGGTGTATGCTTATAATACAGGCACTGATCGCTTGAGATTGTTTAGCAAACCGAGGGATAAAAAAACAATTTAATAGTGGCTCAATCATAGTGGTGGGAGGAGACTGGAATTGCCCTACACACCTTACAGTTGACAGAAACTCAGAAGAGCCCCTTCCACCGTCAGCTTCTTTTCTGTCCACTGTGGTCGCAGAAAACGACCTTACGGATGTTTGGAGGACACTTAATCCAACAGCTAGGCAGCACACATGGGTAAAAGCTGCCGAGGGTAGTGTTAGGGCAGCCAGGTTGGACAGGATTTACTTTAATCAAACATACAGCAACAGGTTGGTTAAGTCCACGATATCACCCGTGGGATTTTCAGATCACCATTTAGTAGTGGCAGATTTTTCCCTACAAGTTCAATTTCGACACTGTTCCTACTGGCACTTCGATATGCGGCTAACGCATGATAAAGCCTTCTGTCAGTTCTTTGACTTCTGGAGTCATTGGAGGCTGAGGAAGAAAGATTTTGAGAGCTTAGCTCGATGGTGGGAGGTAGGAAAAACACAAATTAGGATTTTATGTCAGTACAAACAACACACTCTCGGTGTGGAGAAAATCTGTCTTGACGAATTAGAGAGAGAAATTAGGATATTAGAAGACGAAGTAATTATTGGACATGATGGCAACAGCAGCACTTGGGAAAGTAGGAGGAAGGCTTTAGGTAGGTTCCTACATGAGAGAGCAAAGGGTGCTTTAATCAGAACCCGAATTGCCACCATAAAAGACAGATGCTACAACTTCTTTTTTCTTTAAACTCGAGAGGAAAATTAGAAAGAACAATGTGACGATGCATCTCAAACTTCCCAGTGGGGCAACAACAACTGATCCATCAGAGATGAGGAAGTTGGCCATAGACTTTTACAGCAGCCTGTTTAGTGCGGACACCTGTGACTCTGACTGTGTGGGGGAGATACTGGAGGGACTGCCTCAGCTGGGTGAAACACAGGTGACTTCGCTGGAGTCCCCCATCTCCTTTGACGAGATGTCTGCAGCGGTTCAGCAGCTCAGCTGTGGCAAAGCCTCCGGAGTTGATGGACTTCCTTCAGAGTTCTACAAGACGTTCTGGACTCTAATTGGACGAGACTTACACGATGTTTTTAAAGAATGTTTGAACTCTAGAACTCTACCTTTGAGTTGTAGAAGGGCTGTCCTGACACTGCTACCAAAAAAGGGAGATCTTTGCCTACTGAAAAACTGGAGGCCAGTTTCATTGTTATGTACTGATTATAAGATAATTGCAAAAAGTCTTTCAAATAGACTCAAACAGTGTATGGATACGGTTGTACATTACAACCAGACATACTGTGTTCCTGACCGTACAATTAAGGATAATCTTGTTTTGATACGGGACATTATTGCCATATCTAAGCTCCAGGAGCTGGATGTTGGCCTGCTTTCCTTAGATCAAGAGAAGGCTGTTGACAGGATTGATCATTGCTATCTGTTCAAAACAAGGTTTTAGTTTCGGGGATAAATTTATTAACTGGATCAAGTTGTATTCCGGAGCCAGTGTTCTGTTGAAGGTAGGAGGTGGACTCAGCTGACCTGTCTCTGTTAAGAGAGGTATAAGACAGGGTTGTCCCTTATCTGGAAGGCTGTACTCCCTGGCCATTGAACCGCTTTTATTTCAGCTCAGGCAGGGGCTCCCAGGACTAACCTTTTCAGGGACCATCACCACTGCAGTTAGCTTATCGGCATATGGTGACGATGTCACGGTTTTCATAACAACTCAAAACGATGTACAATTTCTGAAGCAGAAATTGGCCTTATACGAACAAGCTTCCTCTGCAAAAGTCAATTGGTCAAAATCTGAGGGTCTCTTGCTGGGGGAATGGAACAATAGAGAAAAGCCGACATTACCAGCAGGGCTGCAGTGGAATACAGAAGGGATAAAATGCCTAGGTGTCTTTCTGGGCAGTGACCGCTTTCTGAGCAAAAGCTGGGAGGGTTTAATTGAAAAGGTCAGTGCCTGATTGTCTAGATGGACTTGGATCCAGCCTCAGTTGTCCTATTGGGGGAGAGTCTTGATTGTTAACAACTTGATTGCCTCGATGTTCTGGCACCGATTTACAGTTGTAGAACCTCCGGACACGCTCATAGGGAAGTACAGAAGACGCTGGTGGACTTCTTCTGGGGAGGCTTTCACTGGGCCAAGTCTGCTGTACTGTTCCTACCAGTGCTAGAAGGAGGCCAGGGCCTGATTGACCTCTGCAGTCGTATCATAGCTTTTCGCCTTCAAACTGTGCAGCGCCTTTTATATCATGACCAGCGACTTTGGAGTGAAACAGTCTCTGTGTTGCTTTGGAGGGTTATGAACCTGAACTATGACAAGCACTTGCTCCTTCTGGACCTGGCTGGCATGGATTTCACGACAACACCCTTCTATCAATCTGTCCTCCGTGCTTGGGGAACGATCTTAGGCACCAACAGAGACTACTTCCAGCTCTATGGCAGTGTAGGGGAGGAACCACTGTTCCATAACCTACTGATACGCTGCAGGATGCTCAGCTCTGTAAGTGTACAGAGATCCCTCATAAGAGCTGGACTTACGAAGTTAGTGTGTCTCAGACCAGGAGGACAGTGGAAGACGGCTGGCACTTTGAGCCAAGATACTGGCTTTAAATCTCTTCGTGTAATGGAGAGGTTGTTGGGGGAAGTGATCAGTACACTTCCTGACTTCTTCAGAGAGGCACTAGGAGCGGAGTGTGGAGAGGATCAGCCAGCTATGCGGCCTGTTTTTCCATCTTTGTCAGTCTGTGCAGCAGTGGAGGAGCAGGAAGAAGTGAAGGGGGCCATTCTATCATTCAAAACACCAGAACTACATGACTTCTTAAGTACATCACAGAAGGCCTTGTACGCAGTCACTGTAAAGGTTCTCAACAGAACATCACTAGCTGGTGTGCAGGAGTCGAGTTGGTTGAGTGTGTTGGCACCAGGCTCATCCCCCAGGGGCAGCTGGAGGTCCCTGGACAAACCCCCCATAGAGAAACGCACTGCGGATCTACAGTGGAGGGTGATACATGGGGCTGTGGCTACGAACAGACATGTGGCACACATTGATCCTAGGGCAGGGAGTCACTGCTCTTTCTGTAATGATGAGGAAACCCTACAACACTTATGGCTCAGATGTCCCAGGTTGGGCCCTCTTTTCTCTGTAGTGCACCAGTGGCTCAGAGGTCTAGGAGAGGTTCTTGCAGACAGCCTGTTTGTCTCTGGTCCGAGGTATGTGGCAGCACAGTGCAGACATGTCACCTTGGTTAATTTTTTGATAGGTCTGGCAAAAATGAGCATTTGACTTAGCAGACGGAACAAAATGAAAGGCAGAGGGTCCACAGATGCCATGCTCATGTTCAGGGGTCTAGTGGCTGCTCGGCTGAAAATTGAGTCCATGGTTTTCAAACTTACTTCAAACTTGGAAGGATTTATTTCTATGTGGGGACATGGGGATGTGCTGTGCACAGTGGAAGACCAAGTGCTTCTTCTTAATTTCTGAAAAAAGGAAAAATAGGGGAAGGTCTGTATCCTTTTGTTTTTACTGTGTATGGCAATTGTGTTTTTCCACTATGTATATGAGTATTTGTTTTAATGTTATCTTGATGTGACTGAAGAATTGGAACATTAAAGGCTTGGTTAAACGTCAAAGGTCAAAGGTCTCTCTCTCTCTCTCTCTTTCTCTCGTTCTCTCTCTCTCTCTCAAACACACAAACCTACACCTCTGTAAGAGAAAGAAGGAGTAATGGATCCGTGAACAACGTTCTGAAACAAAGAAGCGTTTAACACAAATAGATGCATGGGTCAATGGA